>WEIB01001096.1:0-20756 GCA_015476505.1 Urochloa ruziziensis | reverse complement strand
CGAGCACAGATCGATTTTTGTGATTTTCGTGTTGTGTGTGAGAAATTGTGATGGTGAGATCTATTTTTTTTATTTTTGTGATGGAAGATTTGTGATTGTGAGATGCATTGTTCCTATGATTTTGTGATGTGTGATTGTGGTATGATGAGATGTATTCATGTGATTCTTGTGTTCATATTGAGATTGTAGTTCATGTGATTGAGAAAATGAGAAAAAAAGAATAAAACAAAAGAAAAGAAAAGAAGGGACGGGGGAGAAAATGGGCTGACGGCACCAGACAGACTAGTACCGGCTCGTTTTGTCAGCCGGTACTAACGTGCGGCACGTTATTACCGGCTGTCTGCGACCGGTACTAACGTGCGACACGTTAGTACCGGACCTTTAGTACCGGCCACAGCGACCGGTACTAACCCGCCCTGTAACCGGTACTAAAGGCCAATTTTTCGTAGTGTGCGCACCAAAAAAACTGAACTGCTATAACAGAATAAAAACCATTTGACCACCTCTAGACCAACTGCTTAGTTAAATTATTTAAAAGTTATATATGGAAACTGTCATCAACAATGTTGGAGGGGCGCAGATACGGTTCACGCCCATGAACAGTACCGTGAATAGTAACTCGAGGGAGAGAGGCAGAAGCTAGGGCAAGATTGGATTAAACCTTTCTTGCTTAACCAAAATAGATTACATCTCTTTTGTTTTATAGTCCGGACGGACTTGACTCTCAAGCTAACTAGAGATAAAACCTTCCATCTTATGATTCATCTTTCCTAATTTAAACTAAGACTCCTATTGTACTACTAAACGCTATATGGAAGGTGGAGGAGGGGAAGGACGACAGGCGCCTAGCAGGGAGAGCTGAGAAGGGCGCCTGGGCCTCCTCTGGCCCACTAACGAGCCTTTGGGCCTCCTCAACCCGCTATGCCACTTATGCCGGTGACATTCCCCCACCCTTCGACAACCAGCGCGCCCTCGCGTTGGTAGGCCTCCCAATCTTCAATGCCTGTAGGAGGTGGAGGTGCTGCAAGCTGTCGCCGAGCTAGTGTCACATGAAGCTCTCCGCGGACTATTTCTGTCAAGCGATTGATTCTGGTGTCGTGGATGTGGGGGATATAGTACCCGGGTACCTCACGAGCAGGCTTGGGAGCCCACCAAAAGGGGGCGGCCCAGCCCATCGTTCTGGACCTAAAGACGTGCGGGACAAGTCGGCGCACGTAGGAAGGATCTGGAAGGAGAAGTCCTAGTTGGAATAGGAATTATTGTAAAGAAGGAAAGGATTCTTAGAGATAGGATCGGATACAAACCGACTTGTAACCCTGCCCCCCGATATATAAGGCGGGCAGGGACCCCCTCAAAACAATACCACAACTCGACTCATCAGACAACAACTCAACACGCAATACAACACCCCAAAACAGGACGTAGGGTATTACGTCGAGTCGACGGCCCGAACCTGTATAAACCCTTGTGTCTGTCCATCCTAACCATCTTGCTTCCGATCTTTGCGATCTTCCCTACATATAAATCACTTCCGTGGGCCACCCCGTGGAAGACTGCCGGAGATAATATCACCGACAGTGGCGCGCCAGGTAGGGGGTGTCGCCGAGATCAATCTGGTAAGCTCGATGGATCGCGTCAAGATCTTGGACAGCTGCAACCTCCCGGACGTCGACGAAGTCGAGATCCAGTTCGGGGACGTCATCACCACCACCGTCTTGGATACCCAGGCGGCAGGTGCTACGGTCGCCACGGAGGTCTCCTCTCTGGCGCCGACTTCGGCCATCACGGCCCAATCCGGTCCGATCGCCTCTGATCGTACCGGATCTACCCCGCTGAGTCCTTCGCAGAACGCGAAGCCAAACCAGTCGGGAACAGATCTACAATCACTCGGTTCCGATCCGACTCCTGAGAGTCGCGTCGCCGAATCATCGCAGAGCGTAAACGCTCAACCCACACGCGTCCAGAGCCCTGAGGTCATTGCTGTTCAGACCCCTGGCTTTTGCGCGCTTGCTCGGAAGCAAAAGATGAAGGACATCGTCCAGTCGGATGATTACTTCTCTGGGAGCGACTCCTACGGGCTAGATCTACTGGGACCCTCAATCCTGGACGATCTGCCGGAAGGATACACGGTGTCCGATGCCTCTACAGAGCCGGAACTACTAGGATCACTCGGAGAATTGACTCCGAGTAGTTTGGAGCGTTACACGCCCACATCCGACTTCTCCGAGTCCGAGGAAGACTACCTCGCGCAAGAAGGAGTCGGATCATATTGTTACATGGTGGCGCCAGCAACGCCAACTAATCCTGTCTCAGAAGATGAGGTCACTCCTGCTGAGGAGACGACCGAAGCCAGGAACCAGCGTCGAGGACGCAATGCCAGTCGGGCGACTCGCAGAGCCGCACGACCACACGGAGCCGCCGCGTCAGGATCTGGTACTGCTCGACTCCAGGAGCCTCGCTCTGAAGATCATCGTCGCCAACGGGATCAACACGAGCGGAGGAGCGCCCGGAACTTGATGCGCGACGGCACGTTCGAGTTCAACGGACACGAGGTCTACGAGACACCGGTCCAGAACCTCGTTACTATCAACGAGGAAATCAATCGGCTACCGCCTAACACTCCGGGCCTGGAAAAGGTAAGGGCTCTCGTGCAGGCCGCCTCCGTCCAGGTTCACCAGATGCAAGGCAGAACGACCACCGACGCTCCTGAACCCGGTTCATCTCGACACCGGGCCGGCGGCGGATCGGGTCGTGATGAAGACCTCCGCACCACGATCAACAGAGATCGAGATGCAAGGGACATCATCACCAATAGCACTGAAGAGCGCCATCGCGAAGAACTCCGACGGCGCCAAGAGTACGATCGGGATCATGGAAATCCCCGTCGTAACCCCAACAGAAGCGGCTACTCGACAGAGTCAGACTACTCTGACCTCTCTGGTAGCCCAAGGCGCGGCAACAATGGCGGTCGACGACGAGTGCTTCCGCCACCCAGGCGGCCGACTCCGCCAAGAGATCGAACTCCACCGCGCAGTAGAACCTACCGGCAGGGCCGAACTCCACCCAGGACTCGGAACTATCGGAGGACCCGTTCCCCACCCAGGGACCGGGATCGCAGAAGGGACAGCACACCCCCAAGAGCAGCTGACGGATCGGGTCCGAGCGATTCCCGCCCTAGAGGTCGGATCGGCGGATTCCAGTCGTTCACCGAGCGCTTGAGAAGCGTGACGTGGCCCAGAGGCTTCAAGCTGTCGGACATCGACAAGTACGACGGGAAATCTGACCCATCTCAATGGCTTCAGATCTACTACACCGCCGTACAAGCGGCCGGCGGCGACGAGGACGTGATGGCGAACTATCTTCCCATCATGCTCACCAAGGACTGCCGCAATTGGCTGGCAGGACTCCCGCAGGACGCCATAGACAACTGGGAGCAGCTTACCGAACTCTTCATCGGTAATTATCTCGGTACCTGGGAAAGGCCCGGGAGCAAGCGGCTCCTCGGTCAGATCAGGCAGCGCAAGAACGAGACTCTGCACGACTTCGTCCGCAGGTTCTCAGAAAAGCGCAACTCCATCACGGACGTCACGGATCAGGAGGTGATGTCAGCTTTCCAGCGCGGCATCTCCGATGGAAGACTGATCCATAAGTGGACTCGGAAGCCACCCGCGACTGTCAATGACATGTTCCGGGTCGCTAGCACGTGGGCGGACGCCGAGATCGCAGAAAAAGAACAGCTCAGCGAGATCAGAAGTCGCTGGGAAGAAGAGAACAAGACGACTCGCAAACGCGACCGCCGCGACGACGAAGAACGACACGACGACCATCGACGCAATGACAGCCAACCTCGCAAGAAGAAAAGCGAAGGAGATATGGTCGCCGCCCTGGACCGGTCCAGAGGCCGGGTAACTCCAGAGGACTTCCAGCGCATGCTCGATGAGCAATGCCCGTACCACAAACACAAGCACTCGGCACGAGAGTGCTACGGGCTCAAGCGAGCCTTCACCGGGGGCAACAGAGGCCCCCCATACAGAAAGAGGAACGATGGTTCCCCGCGAGACGACAGGCGAAACGACGAGCCTGGTGATGACTTTCAGGAAGCCGACCGAGTGGTCCGCATGATCTATGGCGGACCAGAGTTCGAGTCGAAGCGCCAGCAGAAGCTCACCCATCGCCAGGTCATGCACGCGAGGGAGCCACCGGTACCTGAGTACCTCAAGTGGTCGGAAGTTCCGATCACATTCACCCGGGAGGATCATCCAAACTTCATACCGAAGCCCGGGTCCCACGCCTTGGTGGTAGCCCCGACAATCCGCAACGTTCGGCTCACCAAGGTACTAGTCGACGGTGGCAGTGGCCTGAACATCCTCTTTGCTAACACATTGAAGGAGCTCGGCCTGACTACTCTCGACCTGAGTCCCCCCCAATCCGCGTTCTACGGTTTGATACCGGGAGAGGGGGCAGAACCACTCGGGCACATCACGCTGCCCGTCACTTTCGGAGACCGGAATAATTACCGGACCGAGCACATGCAGTTCACGGTGGCGAACTTTGAAACTGCATACCACGCCATCCTTGGGAGGCCGGCACTCGCCAAGTTCATGGCGATTCCTCACTACGTCTACTTGCAGGTCAAGATGCCAGGACCGAAAGGCGTAATCACCGTCTTGGGAGACGTCCGAGTCGCATACACGTGCGAGCAGGAAACTCTCAACGCGGCAGCCGCCCTGGACATGTCCAAGCGCATGGAACAAGTACTGGCTGCATCACAGGAGGTGGACAAGGACGCTCTAGAGATCCCCACCAAGAAGCCAGCAAGAGAAGCCATCGCGCCAAGCAAGGAGACGGAGCTGAAGAGGATCTCTCTGGACCTGGACGACCCAAAGAAGACGGCCATCATCGGGGCAGAGTTGGACCCCAAATAGGAAGAAGTGCTCGTCAAATTCCTAAGGGAAAACGCCGACATATTCGCGTGGAAACCATCCGATATGCCAGGTGTCCCAAGGGAACTTGCCGAGCACTCCTTGAAGGTCAATCCGACTGCCAAACCGATCAAGCAAAGGCTTCGTCGATTCGCGCAGGACCGCAAGGAGGCAATTAGGGCAGAGATTACAAAGCTGTTAGCAGCCGGATTCATTCAGGAGGTGTTCCACCCCGACTGGTTAGCTAATCCAGTTCTTGTAAGAAAAAAGAATAATAATGATTGGAGAATGTGCGTTGATTATACAGATCTCAACAAAGCTTGCCCTAAAGACCCCTTCGTTCCCCCCCGCATCGATCAAGTCGTTGACTCCACGGCAGGTTCCGCCCTGCTCTGCTTTCTCGATAGCTATCCAGGCTATTACCAGACAGACCTAGAGCCTAACGATCAGATAAAACCCCGTTCGTCACATCGTTCGGTGCACCTTTGGCCTTCGGTCTGAAAAACGCCGGCGCAATCTACCAGAGGACAATTCAAGCGCGTATGGATCAATTGACTCTGGACGCAATAAGGCGCCTACATCGATAAATCCGTGGAACATTGAAGCATTCGCAGCGATTCTACGCCTAATCCAGTTATGTATTTGTCTTTTTTATTTTTAGATTTATTTTTTCCGAGTGATTTTGGAGGGTAGTCACCCCCAGTTACGACTCGGCTTGTTCACAATGAGTTATCAATAAAGTTGATTTCATCTTTCATCTATTTCTACTACTCGCATTTCCTCTTTCGCGTCACGCACATAAAGTATGAGGGGAACTAAACCTTAAATCGAGAGGGAAAGTACTCGCCAAGTCAAAGCTCTAAACGTACGACAAAGACTCTGCGGCATGAGACTGAGACCAACGAGGCTAATCTACTCCGTAACAGGTCAACCACTCAGAAATTAAGGCTAGCGCAGAAAGAAAGGGAGTTGTAGACCAATAAAAACTTATATACAAAAGTGATAATTCAAACATTGTTTAAAAACAGTACTGGTTCGACCAAATACTACAAATACTATTTTTACACTTGCAGGGTCACCAGCACCAGACGGGGCTGCTTCGTCCGAGTCATCAACAACGTCCTTGGACAGGACATTGGCGATGGGCTCGACTTCATGGAGCAGTCTGCCCACATCATCTTCAGAGGTACCGGCAGCATACCCGCGGCCGAGTGGCTCCAGGTCTGACGCCGGGAACAGAGACTTCAGCACCGCCAGGACATGGCCACAGCTGGCCTGGCTGATGGAGCAGAGCTGCCTCCGGAAGTAGCGTGGGAGTGCCCGAACGCGGTCGAGGATGGAAGCCGAGGACGATGAAGCCTCCGGCTCGATCTCCTCCGCGACCACTCGGATAGCATCCTCCAGCGCTGTCTTCTCAGTGCGCAGCGCCTCAGCCTCACCTTGCAGCCGGGCCACCTTGGCAGTGAGCTCTGCGAATTGGGACATAGTCCGATATCGATAATCTAAAGAAGGTTAGATCTGAAGAATATTTTCATGTCTGACAGAAAAACAAATAAGGAAGAACATACCTCTGAGCTCGTGCACGGCCTGGGCCTCGTTGAGCTTAGCCTGCTCTACCTCCCCGCATAAATCGCGGGTGGTACGCTGGGCTTCCTCCAACTCAGCCTGTCGCTCGACTGCATCAGCCTCGAGCTCAGCCACTCGGGCCACCAAGGAGTCGGCCTTAGCGACTGCAGAAGTTAATTCTTGAATAACCAAGGCTTTAGCCTCGGCATCAGCAGCTAAGTTCTGCAGAAACAAGTCAGAAGACAATATGAATCAATATACCACTTGGTATTTGATATCAACAAGATAAGCAGTTCGGGAAGTACCTTGGCTATGTGGCCCATGCGACGATGAAGGGACAGAAACTCCTCCAGAGGAGTCAGGGGAGCACCACCACTCAGGACGCCGACCGCCGCAGAAGCTATCTCGACCGCCGCAGTCTGGGGCTCCTCCACTGCTGCAGTCGGTTCAACCGCAGGAGCATGCTGGGGGCTGCCTTGAGGAACTGGCGGAGGAGTCGGCGACTCTGGTACAGGACTCGGCGGTGGCGGGGTTGGCTCCCGCTGCGACTCGGGTAGCGGACCCACAGGCTGATCGCTGAGAAGATCAGCCGAGTGGATCGGCACCTCTGGAGTTTGGATTGTTGGGGCTTCGGTCTCAATCGCCGACTGAGGCGGAGGACCCGAGAAGGGGACCTCAGACGGCGTGCTACAAGATAAAGCACATATGGATCACTAACAAAAAAGCATAAAGGAAATCAAGAGAAGACAAGAATACTTACAGAGTAGAAATGCGCATTCTCAGGCGCTTTCCTTTCCGAGTAGGGGAAGGGAGGTCCCTCGGACTTGCAGCACTCAGAGGCATTACTGCAAGGGGAGACTGCTCCGAGCTCGTGATTGGCGGGTGGAGAGACGACTCGGCGATGCCAGCTTCATCTTTCTCCGAGTCAGACGACTCAGAGATAAGGAGCTGGCGGCGGCTTGGCGCATCCCTGAACACGATCCCAGTGGAGATCTTCCGCTTCTTCAGAGCAGGAGCAGCCTTCCCACCACTCGGAGATTGCACATCGGGGGAAGGAGAGGATGACAGAGTGATATCCGAGTCGCGCAGATCACTCTCACTTTCCCCGACTGCTTCTTCAGATCCAACGGCCCTGCGTCGACGAGGCTGATCCACTCCCTTTGGCATCTCAGGCAAAGGAGGGAGGGATACAAAGGCAACTCGACCCTGCAAAAATTGGGTTCAGTTCTGAGATTACACCCAATGGGTGGAATTGAAATAAAAACAAGAACAGACTGACTAAATACCTCAGGGCGTGGATTTCCCAAGTTAAACGCTGGAGGACAGTCAGTGGTCCTCAGGGACGTTCCAGGTGCGAAGAATTTGCCAAGCCGAGCGGCGGCTTGGACTTTGTCGACGCGCTCGGGGGCTTCGCGCGTGTTGTCCCCCTCGGCGTAATATTCATACGCCGGGTGAGCCCGCTGCTTGAGCGGCTGAACCCGGCGCAGAACAAAGTTGGCTGCCACACCGACGGCAGACAGCCCATTGTCCTTCAACTGGGAAATAAGACCCAGGAGCTCCCGAACCTGGTCCATTTCACTCTCCTTGGGAAGAGCGGTCCAGGATTGGGAGGGGACAGGACGAGAATCAATTTCTGGAGAGATGGCAGGCGAGTGGTTTCCTACGTAAAACCACTCGGACTGCCACCCCTTATTGGAGGTAAGGAAAGGGATATCAAAATACTCCCGAGTTCGACCCTCGCGGAGTTGGAGTCCGGCGCCCCCGACTACTTGTGGGCAGTCGGTTCGGGGATAAGGCTTAAGGAGAAAAAGATGAATGAAAAGATTGAAGTGAGGCTCTATCCCAAGATAGGCCTCACAGAGGTTGATGAAGATGGCGATGTGAAGGATAGAGTTGGGATTCAATGCGCAGAGGCAGATCCCATAGTAATGCAGCAGCCCGCGGAGGAAAGAATGCGCGGGCACGCCGAAACCACGGAGAAAGAAAGATTCGAACACCACCAAATCAGAGGAGTTTGGGGTGGGGAAAGACTCACCGGCGGCGGCGCGCCACTCGGCGGTTTGCTGGTCGGGGAGGACGCCATCCATGACGTGCTGCTCGAGGCGCTTGGTGGAGGTGATGGACTCCCTCCACTCGGCGGCGCGATCTACGGCGACCTCGGCGGTGGCCTTGCCCTTGGACGACCGGGCCCTTGCCGGCGACCTCTCCTTCCGCTTCGAGGCTTCCTTCCTCTTGGGCGCCATGGCAGCGAGCGGTGCTGGAGAGCGAGGAAGAAGGTTGCGGGAGCAGATCTAGGGTTTTGCTCTGGCGCAAAGGGAACTGGAGCGTCGGGGAAGGCAAATGGCAAGTAAAGGAAGAAGAATGCGGCGGGGATGGCTTATAAAGGAATAAACCGTTCCTCCCGCGCGCGGCGCGGCGCTTGTCTCGGGAACTCAACCGACGCAGGCACGTCCCGTCGTTTTAAATTCAAAGATGCGGCAGGGAATCGCGATATCTCGCGATATCTCGCCTTCCGTAAGGCGACCGTTAGGGACGCAACGGACTTTTAGGAATAATGGGCCTAATGGGCTGAAATATAGCACGACCTTTCGGTTCTGTTACGATAATAAATTTGTGGGTTCCTGAGCTAGGGTTCAGGGGCAGAAACCACTCGGTCGTGAGGCTAAAATTAGTCGACGACCAGACTCGCTTTTGCAATTAATATTGCATCCTTGCAATTGATTTTTACGTAAGGCATGCGATACTATCGCTAAAATTGACTCAGAAATCTGGGTCAAATGCTGACAAGTATAAATCTTGTGAGAAGATGGCTTACCATATGGTCAAGCTGAGTCGTGGGACACGACTCGGAGGTCATGCCGAGTTCAAAGAACTTGAGGACAAAATCCTTATAAAGGGGAAATAAAAAAGCCTCTGAAGGAAAAGATTATCTAAAATCCATGTCCAGAGGCATGGGGGCTGAAAAAAATCAGTCGGAATTCATGGCTTTCAGAGTCTTGACACGATCATGCTGAGTCGTAACAAGACTCGGGGGCTACACCCAATGGGTGCACCTGGAGGTGCACACCATTGATGGATTAAGTTTAAAAAGAGATTCATAATATTTTGCTTTTTGACCCTCGACCAGAATATTCTATTCTGCTCAAGGCTCGGGGGCTACACCCAATGGGTGCACCTGGAGGTGCACACCATTGAAGATCAAGATACAAATGGATAAAAGTTGAAGACCTTTGGCCAATTTCATACAAAAATTGCCCAAAGCCCGGGGGCTAAGTGTATTCACTTCGCTGTCGCGTCGTGAAGAAGAGCACTCCTTCCCCTCACTATGACTATAATTGAAGAATTGTTTTCAGGAACGTCTGAGCATGCACTCGGATCTTCCTCGAAACCACTCGGATCTTCTTCGAAACCACTCGGATGAGATCTTAGACAACTTGGAGCATTCGAATCATGCAAGAAAAGATGGAACAATTACAGCCAACGATCGGCCAAGAAGTGCTCGGGGGCTACTGTGGGGGATATAGTACCCGGGTACCTCACGAGCAGGCTTGGGAGCCCACCAAAAGGGGGCGGCCCAGCCCATCGTTCTGGACCTAAAGACGTGCGGGACAAGTCGGCGCACGAAGGAAGGATCTGGAAGGAGAAGTTCTAGTTGGAATAGGACTTATTGTAAAAAGGAAAGGATTCTTAGAGATAGGATCGGCTACAAACCGACTTGTAACCCTGCCCCCCGATATATAAGGCGGGCAGGGACCCCCTCCAAAACAATTACACACAACTCGACTCATCAGACAACAACTCAACACGCAATACAACACCCCAAAACAGGACGTAGGGTATTACGTCGAGTCGACGGCCCGAACCTGTATAAACCCTTGTGTCTGTCCATCCTAACCATCTTGCTTCCGATCTTTGCGATCTTCCCTACACTATAAATCACTTCCGTGGGCCACCCCGTGTAAGACTGCCGGAGATAATATCACCGACAGTGGACGTGGAAGTGGAAGAAATAGCGAAGATCACCAATGAAGCCACGTAAGCTGAAGTCGAAGCTTGGCGGGTTGGTGAAGTCACGACGCACCATTGGAGTAGCTGGCGCCCTAGGTATGAGCCCACGATGTACTGCGAAGTTGAAGACCCTTGTGGCTGAAGCAGGTGGTTTGTTAAATCCATCGATGCAAAGCTCCGGCGAAGAAAGAACAACGCCTGGTATCCTAAAGACAAATGAAGTACGTGCCTCAGGATAAGCAGTCGTTATGTCGATGATGTCCCCGAAAAGGAGCTTGTAGTCGTGGTCGGTATCAGGGGAGATCGGTAGCTTGATAGCCTCATTGTCCTTGTTCACCCGGAAGATCATGTTCTTGACCCCAAGGAATTGATATCCCCCACCATCAAAGAACCGCACATCAGAGGCACTATGGTGGTGCATGGCCACTCTTTTGCTAAGAGGACCATGGTCGGGAAGCAACGGGGGCCAGTCATGGCGTCTGGAAGGTGGCCTCCTATCGCGAGTAGCCTCATCCACTCCAAATTACCTGCTGCCAGCAAAGTGTTGATGCAGGGCTGCAGCAGGTGAGACGAGAGCGGTAGGTAGATGCGTCCATGAAAGAAGATGACGCCATCGTGGAGCGTCCATGCCCGAGCTGTTGTGCCATTGAATATGGCGAGCCGTAGAGAAGCCAGCTCGGGTCAATCTGCACAGCCCGTCGGATGTCGGTGAAGATAGCGAGCTGTGAGGAGATGGTGTCGAAGGCGTTGCTGGTCCTGTAGCTTGCCTCCGTGCTGGCACACACAAGCTGTGCGCCAACTGGTCGTGCATGTGGCGACTCCTAGGAGGAAGAACCCACTGGAGTTGATGAAGGAGAGGGCAACGCAAGTACTGCCTCACGAGGTGGGGCGATGCTGGTGAAGACGGTGAAGTGATTGCCGCTCCTGAAGCGCATGGTAATTGTCCAAAAGTCCCACATGACTGGGCCTAGGGTAACTACCATGGCGTGCTGAGGATGATGTCGACGGAGCCGTCGAGGGAAGCGATGCGCATGTAGTCGCCGTTGCCGGTCCTGATGCTAATGTCGACACGCTTTTCGTAGATGCCTACGGTCTTTGCGAAGTTGTTGTCCACCATGTTGTGTGTGGCGCCGGAGTCGACGAGGATGCGGGCACCTTCGCCTATCATGACTCCTAGCAGGCGCATGGTGCGCAACCCGCTGGGGAGGTACTCTTGCTTGGCGCCGAGAGCCAACACGCCCTGATCAGGTGAGAGCATCATCTAGGCTAAGTCGTCGGCGCTGGTCTCCTCCGGGGTTAGCCTTTTAAAAGGCTTGTTTGTCCATGAAGACGTCGGCGTAGAGGATCCCGGAGTCAAGGCGCCCACAGCTAGGGTACCCTCGGACGGTGTCGATGAAGTCGTACGAGCTGCCGGAATCAGGGTGCCCTTAGTTAGCGTACCCTTGGTTGGTGTCGAGGAAGTGTCGCCCTCGTGCTCCTGGAACGCATGGGGCGCCCTAGCCTGATGTCTCCTAGCTGTAGCGGCTCCTAGGGTGAAGACCCACACAACTCGGGTATCGTCGAGTACCGGTGGGGCAGCCTTCATGGTAAGGATGCTCAAGGCTAGGTCATCCTCACGTGTCGGTGCAGACGTTGCCGTCGATGAGGTGGCGCCCTGCACCTCGAGCTCCTGAGAGACCTGATGTGTGATCAGATCTTTAGCTGGCTTGGGCATGGATTCGGTGACGATCTCAAGTGCCATTGTCGACTCAGTCTCGGGGCGTTCTTGCATAGTTGTGGCGGAGGCGTTGGAGTCCTCCACCTTGTCGTTCCCGCCGATGATGCTATCCAGGCGCGAGTTGATTCTGTTGAGTACGGAGAACATCGCTTGAGATGACTCCTCCTCCTCCTTCCTCATGGCAGTGACTGCGCCCCAAAACTCCTCGATGGTAGTTGGTACTTTGCCGGCCATCGGGATCGAAGTAAGCAAGCTGATACCAGTTGTAGGTGTGGCAGTCGTCTTCTCCATCTGATATACAGCCGTTTTAGGGCTATCTTCATGGCAAAAAGAACCATGAGTACCGTTCACGTCATGAACAGTACCACAGTTACTGTTCACGTCGGTGTCCTGAGCGCCCTCAGAAGTTGCTGTTGGATTGTTGTTGAAGTTATCGTTCATGGAAACCCTAGATGCATCTGTAAAAAAAAATGGAGAAACTTGGGTGTCAGCCGTCTCCTCTACTTGTAGATGCTTCTGGTGTTCTTCATCTTGTGTTTCTTCTTTTGCTGGTGGATCATGGTGGATCATAGCTGGGAACGACCAGGGCAGCGAGGTCGAAGAAGAGGAACATGGTGGCCGAAAAAAATTGGCTCTGAATACCAATCGTCAGCAACAATGTTGGAGGGGCGCAGGTACTGTTCGCGCCCGTGAGCATGCATGAACAGTACTGTGAACAGTAACTCGAGGGAGAGAGAGGGGTAGAAGCTAGGGCAAGATTGGATTAAACCTTTCTTGCTTAACCAAACTAGATTACATCTCTTTTGTTTTATAGTCCGGACGGATTTGACTCTCAAGGTAACTAGAGATAAAACCTTCCATCTTACAATTCATATTTCCTAATTTAAACTATTCTACTACTAAACGCTATATGGAAGGTGGAGGGGAAGGGCGGCAGGCGCCCAGCAGGGAGAGGGGCGCCTGGGCCCACTAATGAGCCTTTGGGCCTCCTCAACCCGTTATGCCACTTATGCCGGTGACAGAAACATAGTAAGAATCTATACACAGTAAGAGCGAAACCATTGTCCAAATTAGTTAAACCGAAATTTTCACACATGGAAACACCGATTACTGCTGCTTTCAAGCTTACGTGTTGAAGGTGTGCTATCTGGTATGATGATAACCTTTTTCCCAAATCTGCTAAGGAGCCTTGTAACTTTGCAAAACCTTCCATCAACCTTGTGACATTTGATTTCAACTGTGGTACGATATTCAGACATTGAAGGCAACTGTTCTGTTGCCTTGAGGCTTACTTCTGATTCTAGTGTACTTTTTGGTTCCTGTAGAAACAAAACTTTCACTAGACATCAGACAGTCATGCATAATAAAGGTGTTTGTAAAGACAAATCAGGCATGCACAATCACTTCAATTAGATAAAGACAGTTGTTTTAGGAAGGTATACCTTGGCTAGTTGAAGAGTCAGCTTCTCAAGAATCGGTGAATGCTTGAGAATACAAACTAGCGCACTGAGGTCAGTAGCAACACACCACTCATTCATCAGTAATGTCTTCAACTTACCAAATGTAGGGCACCATCTCAAGTCTCTATTGAATACAGGCTGAACAAAGAGCAGAATTGTAAGGCAATCAATGATATAAATTTAAAAGATACATATAGCACAATGGCATACTTAACAAGGTTGTCTGAATTCAGATATAAATATCCATATATTGACAATGCAAGACTAAATTATTACATAATCCATGCAATGAGTAGGCAGATAAAATGGCTCTGCCATTACTGCATTACAATCTTAATCAGACTTATATCAGAAATAGAGCCAAAGTAATGGGCACAAATTATGAGAGGTGGAAATCTTAGGAGTTAATTTGTGCAAAAGCCAATCTATTTCATTGCATGTGAAATCCAAAATTCCATTCATCAACACACAAAAACAGGTGCAGATTGTGAACAAAGTGAGTGACAGAAAGAACTACATACATGAAGAATCAATTGAAGAATGTGTGTATTGCTAGTAATCATAATGTATTGCCTCCATAAATGAGGATATTATTAGGACTGTTATCCTAACATGTTAAATATGTCACGTGCCTGTGAACATAATTATTTGAAAAAGGCAATCTGATTGCATTGCATATAAATGTAAGTGTCCATTTGCCAACACATAAAGGTAGTTAAAATGCTGAATGTAGCAAGTGTAAAGCAATGTTAATCAAACAGAATGGAGATGAGAGAATGTGCAAATACCATCCGCCATCGAGCTATCAACTCCAAGACAGTTGCATTCGCCACACTTTTCAGAAGCAGACATTGACCATTATGGCTATCATTGCCACGACATATTGTGCAAACACCACAACATTCCCCACTCTGACCACTATTGCAGCGATCAGCTACAAACAAGGAATACTTGACAAAGGCTGCTTGTAATGAAGGTGTGCTTTCAAGCAGAGGGGCTTTCGAAGCAGAACAATCAATGTGCAGCCAAGTGAGATTAGGGACAGAAATACGGGCTCGGGCAGTACTCTTGGTGCCACATTGTTTGATGCACAGACGCTCAACAGACTGGGACATGATCTTTTCAGTCTCCAGACAGAGCCAGTATAGCTTAATACATAGCGGTAGTAACATGGCAAAGGAACCCGATTCGTTTATAAGCAAGTGAAGTCGTCAATCTTACATAGTCCAATGACTACAGTTAATTAAAAAGGGTACGCATAGACAAACATTGGCAACCTTGTCACAGCAAACTGCAAACTTAGCATTGAACTTCACTGACAACCCAAATTTTCACATCTACTTGAAAATGAAACCTGCAAAATAACGAAAATGCACAGTTAGTTCTGAGATGGATGTTATACAGAAATATGAAGGCCCAGCTTCTTGATAAAGAAACTTAGTGTTGGAAGTTTAGTAAAATTGAAATGAGCTTGGCCAGCTTCTTCATCAATTTCATTATTTTAAACTTACCATATGCTCAGACTAAAGTATTATTTGAACATAACTTTCCCCTGTGAAGATATTGTCAAGTACCAAAATTTTAAAACTCATAAGCAATGGTAAAGCAAAGAAAAATGAGAAAGCAAATGGGTCCTGCTAGACTCTGTGATATGCTGCAGATTTCCCAAAAACAAAGACATCACTCAAAAATGAAGCTACAATGTTGGGGAGCAACACAGTTCATGCAATCACAGGTATATAGGTTAACTTAAGCGGTAACTCTGACTGAATGCATAAGCAAAAATAGTATGGTGAAAAGAATTGCTTCAGTGACTAATCAAATGCATGAATTAGTAGACTGGGTACCACATTAATTAAATTGAAAATTCTACTCTGTATTTGATGGTGGTAGTTGTTGGGTCTGGATGGAAATTGAAATAAAAATAAAGTAATACAGGTGGTTATTGAAATTGCATTGCTCTGTTTGTAGTAACAGTAACACAATATATTCACTTGTTGATATCCCTGAATACTTTGACATGCTAGTTGGTTCTGAACAATAAAACAAATATCTGAATTGGATTATTCTGCGCAATTAATAAAGTTAAACTGCATGCTAATTGATATGGTTGGAAAGAAAAAAATGTTTGCATATAAGATATGCAAGTAGTAACACAACAAATTGCCCTGTCAAGTAATTAGTTCAGCCATTATTCGTGATTGCTTTCTATGTATGACCTGATACATGGCCTTGTTTGACCAAATATCAATCGCCCTGTTCTTGATCATAGAAACTAATTCATGCATTTGATTAGTCACTGAAGGGACCTAAACATAAGGATTGCAAATTTCAGAAACACAGAGAGTAACTAAACTGTAACTAATTCACTTACATATGTTCAAAGTACATAGGAACTTCAAAATTTCGTTAACTTCCTCATCGACAATTTCACATTTGATTTCGATTGTCTTGAGGTGTTCTGATATTGCAGCTGATCTCTCCATTGAATTGAACCTTCCAATCATTTCCACCTTATGTTTAGGTCCCTGCAGTAAACAAAACCATTACACCATGACTACTCTATAACGTATAATTAATTTATGAAAGCAGCAGTTATCCATTTAGAAAATACATACCTTGGAAAAAAGTTGAAGCGTGAGCTTCCCTAGAACTGGGGTGTTCTTCAGGATGCAAGTCAGTGCAGAGAACTCAGGAGCCACACACCAAGACTCATTGAGTAACAAAGTCTTTAACTTGCTAAATATAGGGCATTTATTCAAATCACGTCCGAAAATAAACTGGACAATGCAGATGGAAAATGGATCAACAAATACTCACTGTCAATATCATAATGAAAATAATATTGCTTAGCAACTTTGTGGCACTAAGAAATGGATAACAGATACTGCAACAGAAATAATGACACAACATAATGGTGCACAAGACGAAAGTAAAAGCATACCGTTTTGGATTCAGAAATCAATGCCATATTCTCAGATTCAGATAGACATTCAAGGAGCACACACTTCTTGTTGTCACCATGTAAAACACCATGACAAGAGCAGCAATCCTCATCATCACAATCGGCAGAGTTTGGATTTTCACGCCCAACTCTAACATATGCCTCTTGTAATGCTGGCATTCTCTCAATAACAGGAGCCCTGTACAGATGGCTATCTAGCCTAAGTGACACAAGATTCGGGACATTGACATGGGTGCGGAATCCGAAGAAGCAATTTGTGATGCTCAGTCGTTTTATGGACTCTGACATGATCATGTTGGCCTCCCACAAAAAGCAGGTGGCAATCTCTAGATGTTCCAGCGATGGACAACTGGAGAAGTCAAAGAAACTGTTGCTTAACTCCATACCATCAAGCTCTAGCCTTGTCAAGTGCCGAGAGACTAGAGGCAGGTCATCTAGCTCAAAATCCTCACGGCAAATGTTACTGAGCCTGAATATCTGAACCTGGCACGTTATATGCCGGATCCAATGATTGAGGCATGGCCTATCATCATCGTCACAAAGGCCCTCGAAGCTGATCTCACATGTCTCTAAAGGAGCCTGACCCCGGCAATCCAACAAGCAGTCAACAAACTGCCGGTACTTCCTCATGGCCGTCAAGTAGTCAACCTTCCCTTCATAGGTGGTATACACGATACGCAATCCTGTGGCAGACATCCAGAGGTAGCGCCAACGTCGGGCGAGCACACACGTTCTCACAGCCTCCCGTGCTTCAAGGAATCCAAGCATGTGCTCGAGCACGCCATCTGGCAGGGAGTCAATGCAACCTCCACCGCTCACCACAGGCGCCTTGTTGCTGTTTCCTCCCAGAGGCATTACGTCGAACAGGTTGTGAGCGTCCGCTATGCTGTCCTGGACATAAAATGGTGAGAAATAGGAAGACAAAAGGATTGAGGGCACTGGAAAGGGGGAACCAGATTCGGAGCATTCAGCGGGACCGTAGGCCATCTCACCTGCCCGTCGGCGGATCCAGCGGTGGTACCGCAGCAACGGCGCCACCGGCGCAGCGGGGTAGCCCGGGCCAGTGATTCTTGCGGTTGCCGATAAGAGAAGTTGAGTTTGGAGTTGTCGAAGCAGGGGTGGGGTGTGCTGCGGAAGAAGCAGCAAAAATTTGGAGTTGGCGAAGAAGGGGTGGCCTATGGGACACGAGAGCGAATGGATTCAGGGATTTATTCCGGTGGCCGGGGAAGGAGGAGACTACTCGAGGAAGAAAAGTGTTGCAGTCGCGTGACACTAACAAACGGGCCCACAGCAAAGTTTACGTAAACCATAGGCCAACACTACTTTCTTATAAGGTTCTACGGTTCTCCCTTTTATGTCAAATATAATAAAAATAAATAGAGCCTTAAAAAATAAAAGTACATACCTGCGAAAAAATGTTTGTTAAGGACACGTTTTCCGGGAAAAAAAGAAACTGACAATAAAGCTTGAGGAATGTTATGTACTCATACGATCGATAATTGAAAAAAAAAATATATTTTACTCCTTTCACACATCCATTTTTTCCCCATAAATCACTAAACAAAATTTTGATTTATTTCACTACTCTAAACTATTTCACTTGGTTCAATCTGCTCTCTAATTAATTTCTCTTTTTTCGGCGCGTATAAATTGAATTTTAGTTTCACATATTGTTTGTTCGTTAGAAAATATATTAGATTTTTTTTATGATTACATTTCATATAGATTTGTAAATTTCAGATACTGTTTCTTCGTTAGAAAATATATTAGAATTTTTTTATGATTTCAATTCATATAGATTTGCAAATATAAGTTTTGTTTTAGATATTTCTAACCTAGGAAAATAACCATGAAAGTTTCTTAGGTAGCTTTTGGAAGTTGACGTTGGTGGATGGAATTTGGAATTGGCATTGGTTGCCTTCAATTCGGATGTTTGGGTGTGCAGAGAATTAGAATTGGAAACTTCTTTCAATACCAAGCGGTATTGACCCAACTGCCGTGTGCCTTCCATCGATTCAGACCCCTCCGCATCGGTATCGCTCAGCACTCGATATTCACACCTTCGCATGCCGCCGCCGCCGTCCCTCCTGTTCCTTATTCCTGTCTTCTTCTCCGCTCCTCCGCCGGCGAGATCTCGGCCCGCGCTGCTCCGCTCCTCCGCCGACGTGTCCCAGCCGGCGTCGCTCCTCTCCTCCGCCGGCGTGTCCCGGCCGGCGTCGCTCCTCTCCTCCACCGGCGAGGCCTGGCCCACCCGCTCCCCTCCTCCGTTAGCATCCCTCGGCCGGCGCCGCTCCTACCCCTCCGCCTGAGAGACGGCAAGGATTTGTGATTGGTGGGGGCATGGCCGGCGAATTTGGCTTGCACCTAACTCTGACACCTGGCAACGGCGGCGACTCATCCTCGGCAGCGAGACAACGCCTCCTTCTCTCCGTGGTCGGCAGGGGCGCCGCCCGCACTCCTCTCCATGGGCAGCGCCCCTCCTCGACCCCCACCTCTGTGATGGCGCCGTCACCGTGCAACGAGGGAGAGAGCGGGATGGAGTGGAGAAGAACGGGTGGACCCGCGGTGCCAATGTCGCCGGCGAAGACGGGCGGCGCGACGAGCTTGGGTCTGAGATGCGTCGCTTGGGTGGAGATGGAGTTATTTTGTACGGTACAAAACAAATTCCAATTCCACCGTTTCGTTCATCCAAACATGTGTCTGAATTAGCCTGCTCCCTCGATTCTAAAAGACAATGCAATGGTCATCCAAACAATAGATTTCGAATTGAGGACATTTCAATACCATGATTGATTTGGTATTCAAACCAATTCAATGTCAAGCTCTTCAATATCTACATCCAAACTGAGCCTTAGTATATTTTATTTTAAGTTCAAACATGGCATGATACACTATGAGAATAGTATAACAACCATACTCTCTATTCTGAATAAGGTACTGACAAATCAGATATGAAGTCATACCCGAGGACGAAGGTAGCACTACCACCCTGAAAATGACATGACACTCGCTAAGAGAGATTGTAGTCTAGCTCTACTAGTCTAATTAGTAAAGTCTCAACTAGAGACGCAAGTATGATGTGTTGAATGATGGGGTGTCATCTTCCTTTTATAGCTTGGACGGTGTGGTCACGGCTTTGTGGAGTCCTACCACATGCTGCCTTGGGGAGTTCACCACTGCAGGCAGTGCACTACTAAAAAAACATTTTTAGAGACGGTTTTTTCCATTAACGGAGGCGGTTTTCGCAACCGTCTCTAAGCTGGGGTCTCCGTTAATCGGGCACTAACGGAGGCGGTTTTACAACCGTCTCCTAAAATCGATTACAACCGCCTCCGTTAATCGTTCCAGCCGAAAATAAAAATGCCAAAAAAAATTTGCAATTTTTTTAATTGGGGGAGGCCCCCACTAGCTAGCCACCGGTCACACTTTTTATCACACTTTTTTTGCGGAAATTTGACACTATGTGGCTGACTGGAATCGAATCCGCAACCTCGCACTCACGCGTGCCTCACTCTACCACTACATCACATCCTCTCATGTGTCCGTACTCTGTTTTGATTCTCTCATGTCGCCACGTGGCGAAGCCAAGACTAAAATTTACCTATGGCGAACATACTACTGCTCAATCGTTATAGACAATAAAATATGACAAAAGGTAACAATTCAATAAAAAAATATCTAACCATCGAATATGTATAAATTAAGTTGTAATTGTATAAAAAATATTAGGAATCTATGTGAGCTGGGGGTGTTTTGACGACAGCGCCCTCTGTTGTGTTTTGAGGTTCTGCTTTCTATAACATCGATCTATGTGAGCTGGTGGGCTGATGGTCTGATGGGCCAAATGTTTAATGCTAAATATCTGAAGTCCAACCGATACCTTCTTCCTCCTTGAGAACGATACGAACAGACGAGAACAGACCTAGCGCAGGAAGGTGGAGCAGGGAACTGTCGCCGGAGGGAAGATAGGGGAGTGGGGGTTCGTTGGACGGCAGGTATGGCAGTCGCCATGTCTCGCCATACTGGTGGCTCCGCCACTGTCTGCAGGATGCCATGTGGAGGTTGGGGCCGGGGAAGCTCCCATGGTTCGGCGGACCCTCGGGGTGCCTCCTGGTAAC
>WEIB01001093.1:0-20266 GCA_015476505.1 Urochloa ruziziensis | reverse complement strand
CCAGGGGCACAAACTCTAGGTTTGGGTGGATAATGGTCAAGTTAATGACCGGATAGAAGGTCTGAAAGACCAGCGACACACGGAGCACCTATTTCTAAAGAAAAGGAAAGACGTTGGGAGAGACCGGACCTAGACTCTTTCTAACTCAGAGCAAAAGGTACTCTAGCCTTAGCCTAGACCCTAGCTTAGATACCGGGAACAGAGCTCGCTTCGACGTCTAGAACGGGAGAACATCAGAACGGGATGAGAGAGGGGGTTCTCCGGGCTCAGCACTACTGTTATGAGTACACCCGAACGTGGTGGACTACGAAGGATGGACAGGGCTGTCACCACCTGCCGCCTACCACTGCAGTTCCGTGGGGTGCAACACACTTCCTAGTTAATCAACAAGCCAGACACCATGCCTGCACTCGATGATTAAGATTTCTCTTGAGGCCTGTCAAGAGAAATCCCCGTCTTCCCTAAGGCGTCTTACGGCCCGGTCAAGGCGAGCAAACCCGCGAGATAAAACCCGGTAGAGCTAAACAACTCTACACTAAAACTAAAGGGGAAAGGACTTTGCTCTAAAGAGAGCAAGATCTTTACTCTAAAAGAAGAGCAAGAGAGAAAAACAAAAGAAAACTTAAGTTCTGAAATAAGAAAGTAATTGTATAAATAAACTCTTCAAAAGAAGGAAAGGATACAAGAGCTTTACCAGAACTCCGAAGACTCCGAAGATCCGAGCTAAGCTCGACTCGACTCTACTCCCAACTCTAATCCTAATCTAAGAAATGAAAAAGATACTAGAGCTCCCTTCAAGTAAAGACTTGAGATATGTGGTGTGTGTCTTCCCAAGGTGAATGAGCTTCCTTTTATAGCCTCCAGGGGGTGGATGTCAGCGTCATTAGCACGCCAAGGATCTGCTTAAGCTTCACGCGAAGGAGGAGACGTGGCGGCCACAGAGGGAGGCCGGTCGGCCTGGGCTAGGCCGGCCGGCCTGGCCCTGGTGCCACTTGGCACCGTCCTCTGCATGAACGGTCCTGATGCTCTCCCAAGGTCGGTAACAGTTGTGTTTAGTTGAAGCTTGTCCGAGAATCCTAGGATGTGGGCTCTTCAATCCATGTCCTTTCACCTCTAGGCGTTCCGGGTCCTTGGATCAAACCGACGTTGTTTGCATGGTGCTTGATCATTCTGGGCACTTGGCATGGCTTGTGGATCAATGACGTGGCCAGACCTGGCCAGGGGAGGCCGGTCGGCCTGGCCTAGGCCGGCCGGCCTGGCCCTGTGCCAGGTTTGGCCCTTGTTTCTCCTGGTTCATCCTGCAAGCACAACTCATCCAAAACTTGTGGAATTTGTCAATAAAAATACTTTTATGCATGGAATGTGGTATGATCGTCCTTATTTTACCGAAATATTGACGGTCACTACAGGGTTATAATGGCCGTCAACAGTAGGGCGTCCAGAGTCCTTGGGCGATGCAGGCCAAATTGCCTGTCAAAGAACCTGTTGGTGATGCCGTTCTGGAACAAGTCAATGCAGTCGCGGTCAGAGAAGTCCACCACCAGAGTCTTGATTTCCATGAAGCGACGCATGTAGTCACGCGCGCTTTCTCCTTTGTGCTACTTGCACATGGCGAGGTCATGTCGAGTCTTGGGGCGACTGTATGTGCCTTGGAAGTTTGACACGAAGATCTTCTTTAGGCGTTCCCAGGAGTCGATGGAGCGTCGTGGCAGGTTTTCGAACCATGTGAGTGGAGCGGGCTCGAGTGCCATTGGGAAGTATCTGCACTTGATGGCGGTGTTGCCACCCGCGCACTCAATAGCCGTAGAGTAGATGCGCAGCCACGACTCAGGGGAGGTTTTGCCGTCGTACTTCTCGAAGCCGACTGGTTTGAAGGGTTGCGGGTAAACCGCCATTCAGATGTCCCTGGAGAACATTGGGTACTCGTCATCTTCTTCCCTGTACCCCCGGGCTTCATCACGCCTCTTGGATTCAAGGATGGAGCGCGCGTCGCGATTGGCGTTGATGGTTTGCCGGAGGTCGGCACTGTGTGCCGGCCTGTGGGATGACGTGGCAGCGTCGTTGCGATGAGTACGTCCGCCTCGTTGACGATCATCCTCTGGTCGGTGTGGGGGTGCACCTTCTGTGCGGTTGGCTTCTCCCAGTCGGTTGCGGTTTGGTGGACGATGCTTGTCGCGGGGAGGTTGACGTCCACTGCTTTCGACTTCTTCGCTGCGCGATGGTGCGGCGGCGATGGCCTTGTCGAGAGTGCGGACCACGTCGTTGATCCTTTCGAGTACAGCTGCCGTTTCTGGGGTTCTTGGCAGGCTGCGGACGTGATAGGCAATCTCCATGGCGTTAGCCATAGGAGAGTCGTAGCGTGCCACCCGCACGAACTCTTGAGCGAGGTTGCGCCCAGCCATGACGCGATTGCGAGCGTTTAGGCGGCGCTGAGCCCTCCTGTTGTTCCGGATTTCTCTGTCCATGGCCGCTTGAGCGGATTCGCCAGCGGGTGCGTCTTCATTCGCAGAGATATCTCCTTCTAGCTCGAAAGCATAGCGTGGGTCGTTGTCGACGTCGCCAGCTGCTGCTGCGCCAGCCATGAAGACTTGTCGATTGGGTTCGACAGAGTCGCTGGAGCTTGGGGTGACGAGCTCCGTAGAGCTTTCCTCTTCTGGCAGCAGCAGTGTGCCGTACTGGAACGGCAGGTCGTCAGTAACTTCAGACCCAAAGAGTACAAAGATCTGGCAGGACTCGTAGACGTCCCGTGGGATCCTGTCTCTTTGGTGTACGGATCTTCCTTCAGGCGTGGCGTAGATCACGAGGTCGTGTTCGCCATCGTCTTGTAGTGTCTCCTCGTCCGAGTCCGAGTGGCATTCGGGGACCGCTTGGCTCAGAGAGTTGGCGTGTCTTGCCATGACTCGAACTGGGACGTCCCGCTTCGAGTCCATGACGGACTCGAACTAGCTCCGTAACGCCTCACAATATGCGTGGGTCGAATTACGGAGTCCAAACGGAAATTAGGGTGGGAGGGTCGTTTGCTTCTCCGAAGTCGTGATTGACTCGGACTCTTGCCCGCGGATCAGGTCCGCGAGCGTGATCTCGCCGAGTTGTTCGGCCAAATCTTCCACGATGGGCGCTTGCTCCTGCTTCAGCTTCGCAGGTGTCTCGATGTAGCTGTAGAAACCATCCGAGCCGCCGGCGACGTAGACCCATGAGCCAAAGTGGAACGTTGTGCCCTCCTGAGGCGCTTCAGCTTGAATGTAGGTCACCATTGCGTTCTCCACGGGATCTTCGAGGAAAACCCCTACCTGGCGCGCCAGATGTCGGTGTTCTACCGTCGATCCTACCGAGGGATATCCAAGGTAGTAGAGTTTCAGGTGGGTTTCGCCGAGATCAGGAACGCAAAGGCTAAGAGACTCAGGATTTTAGACAGGTTTGGGCTGCTTAGAAGGCGTAATACCCTACGTCCTGTATGGTGATTGGTATTGATGAGATCGTCTGTCTCTCTGTTGGGAGATTTGGTTGTTCTTTGGAGGGGGTCCCTGCCCAGCCTTATATACACGGCGGGCAGGGTTACAAGGTCGGTTTCGAGTAGAATCCTAACCAATTACTACTCGGAGAGTGCTTTATAAGCCAATCCGAGTAGTTTACAAGTCATACGACTAGTTTCCATAAGGAGAGGAGTCCTTGCAGTACTCTACTCGTGTTCTTCACGCCTGGTACAACTCTGTCTGGAGATAATCCATGTGTCCCTGTGGGCCCATGGTCGTACCTCCAACAGAGTGGGGAGCAGCCGTGTAGCGTGACGCGAGAGTGATGAGCGGGCCAACGGGGTATGGTGGCACGACGACGCGAGAGGGAGGAACAAGGAGCGGCGGCGCGACGCGAGGGAGCGAGCAGAGAGGGGGCGGTGGCCGATCGCCTGGAGCAGGGAACGATCGGGATAAGGTTATGTCAATTGAGTCTTTTACCTACATGCCATTAAAAAGTTGCCCTGGACCCACATGCCACTAAAAAGTTGCAACACACTCACATGTCATCCACCTAAACTTTTTTGACCTGTATACCATTTCGTCTCCATTCCGTGGATTTTCACCCTTTAGGGGCTCTGAGATGTGGGACCGGCTAGTAAAATGACCATCTTGCCCTTGCCAGCATGTGGGTCCCACACGTCAGATTTTTCCTTTTTCTCCTCTTCCTCTCTCCCAACGCCGCTGCCTCCTCCTTCCCATGCTGCTGCTCGACGCCTCCGCCGGCAGCGGCGCCTCACCCTCCCCACTGGCACCCTCCTCCGTCTGGCCTTCCCCCTCCTCCGTCGCGCCGCAGGCCCGCGCTGGCGACGCCCACTCCCGCAGGCCCGCCGTCGGCCCTGAGTTCGCCTGTGGGCGGCCATGGAGAGCTGCCGCTGAGGAGCGCTGCTGCCGCCGGCCACGAAGACCTCGTCCGCGCGTCGGCAGGCCCTGCAGCAGCCGTCGCCTGGCCGCGCAGCGGCGCCCCTGCCCTGTCGCAGCCCAGCCGCGCGTCCGTCCTCGTGTCGACGGGCTCTACAGCAGCCGACGACCGGCCGCGCGTCGGTGGGCCTTGCCGTGGTCTCCGTGCAGCCGCGCACCAGCAGGGCCTCGCCTCAGACGCTGCTCGCCACCCCGCCGTGCGTATGGAAGAGAAGAGGATCGGAGAAGGAAGAGAACAGAGATATGTCGCTGACAGGTGGGACCCACTGGTAGGAAAATGGAAAAAATCTAACGTGTGGGACCCACATACTGGCAAGGGCAAGATGGTCATTTCACTGGCCGGTCCTACATGTCAGAGCTCACAAACGGTGAAAACCCAACGGAATGGAGACGAAATGGTAGGGTCAAAAAAGTTTAGGTGAATGGCATGTGGGTGTGTTGCAACTTTTTAGTGGCATGTGGGTCTAGAGCAACTTTTTTAATGGCACTTAAAATATAAAAGGTTGGAGCAGAGGCGCAGCTCCTGGGCGCTCCGAGGGCGTCTCGCGCGTGCCCGCCGTCCGATCGCCACAGGGGATGTGTGTATGGTCATCCACGCTGCGCACGTCGCTATCTACGCAGTCCTAACCTCCCTTGCATGATGCCTGCCTGCCTGCGCTGCCCAGGCCAGCAGCATTTCGGCGCGCAAGGCGCACCATAGCTCCTAGTGTAGTTAAAAGACTCATGTCAATTGAGCAGCTGGACTGGACTTGGGCTTCGCCTGTTCTTCTTTGTGGGCCGGTGGCCTGCTGCACTTCCCCAGCTCGTTTGGCTCTCGAGATGCTCACAAGCAGCTCGAGCGGACCTAGTAGTCTAGTACTAGCGAGGGAGAGCGCCACTTCTTCCTCTCGATACTTCTTTCCCCACGCTATAGTAGATCGGGAGCGACTCGCAGGCAATTCCCAAATTCCGGCGTCGATTTCGTCGATTCTTCCTCATCTCTGGAGGCCACTTTGGCGCCAGAGATGAGGGGGAATCGCGGAATCGATGGCCGTTGTATATATCCTTCTTATTTAGCTTATGGTTGTGTAAGCTAGGGTTAAGGTTGGTGGATTTCCCGAGCTCCTTCGGTGGCGGATATGTTGCTGGTGAGCAGATTCCGGTGGTGGCTCGTTGGTGGGAGGTTCACAGCATCAACATCATATGCAGGAGGTTTGGCATCGGCGATATTTTCTTTGTGTCCCTCTTTTGCGCCGTTGTTTCATTCTTCTGGGAGTTTCTTTGGATTGTCTGTGGCGATCTCATCATGAGCAACACTGGATACGTAATCTACAACATGACTGCTGTTCAAAGGAGACTTGGTACTTTTACTGGTGGCTTTAGGCTTGTGCTGCCGGTGCTTTTGTCCCTCCGGAGCTTCTTTAGTGTCGGCGTTGGTACGGGCATTGAAGATGATTCTGTGAGGTTTGTGTACTCCTACTACGAGGAATCGGGTTGGAGTTTTTCACTGCTGGTTCCTTCGGGGTTGCCTACAATCCTTGAGGCGCCAGAACTCTTTTCTCTCAGCGAGAGATTGCTTGGGCGTTCAGCGTTTCAAGTGTGCATCGATGCTTTTGGTGTGCCAAATGTTGCCAAGGATGGTTTGAAAAGCTTTGCGGCTTCTTTGGAAGTGTCTTCGTTGAGTTGGAGCTTGGCTTCAAGGTGCAAGTTCAACGACGTCCTCTTTCAGGGGTGCGGCGTTGGGCGGCGGCTCCGGCGACCAGCAGTGAAGGCGACCGGGAATGTGCTACAAGGACCTGGATGTAATTTTCTTTTCTTCGAGGGGTGTTCTTGTAAGCAATGACTGTAACTTTTATATAAATAAAGTTTAACCCGGTTCTCAAAAAAAAAAAAAAAGAAAAGCAGCTCGAGCGAGCTGGTTATAAGTAACGAGCTAAAGTTCCAGCTCAGCTCGTTACAAAATAAAACGAGCCGAGCCGAGCTGGCTGCGAGCCGAACGAGCTAACGAGTTGGAGCATTTTGTCCACCACTCGGCTGGATTTGTGAAGCCTAGATGATGGCTTGTGGCCTTGTGGGAGCCAGGGAAATTTTTCTCGGTGCGAAAAAAAAAACGAGAACCCGATAATCATGTTTCCCGGTGATGACCGGTTTGATAAAAATTTTCGATAATTTCGAATACGTGCCCACCCCTTTCCTTCTAGTCCATATATTTTCTCATTTCTATGCATTGTGATGTGTTATTGTTCATGTTAGATTGTTTGGAGGTAATTTAGATTGTTAAATCTACAATTTATTCTTTAAATTTTGTCCAAAAGAAAAACGGTAAATCCGATAAATCCGATAAACACATTTATCGACCACCACCGGCTTTTTTCCTTACCAGTAAAGTTAACCTTGGTGGGAGCCTGGCAAGCACATAAAACAATTTGCTGGGGGTGGCCGGGTGGGCGCACAAGAAGATTTCAAACATCGAGCAGAACCTCTCCTGTTCTGCAGGTTAAAGATGAGCTTATGGCCATTGGATTGTCATCCAGCGGCTCAGATGATGTACTGACTTACCATTGACAGAAACGGAGAAAGAAAAAGAGAGGGGGACATCAACAAAGCTTCCTTCAGGATAACAGGAAAAACGACCACCTCACCTCAGCTTCTCTGCCCCCGCAATGGCGGCAGCCACGGCAGCCGCAGCTCTCCGGCTCCACATCACCCTCCTCTCCGGCGGCGGCGGCCCAATCCCCAGCACAACCCTTCAAATCCTGCCCTCTGCTTCCCCCCTTCCCTTTCGCCGCCGCGGCCGCAGCGTGCTCGTCCTCAACGCCTCGTCGTCCCCGTCTTCCCCGCCGTCGCCTGAGAAGGAGGCGGTGACCGAAGAGGTTCCGGTGCTGACGGCGGAGTCCTGCGTCAACCTCGGCCTCGAGCTCTTCTCCAAGGGCAGGGTAACCCCGAGGCGCCATGTTGCAATTTTCGAGTGGCACGCGACGCTAAGCATTAGATTGAGGCATTGTGAATCATCAATAGGGTTATCAAACTAACATTCGCATCAGTCCCTGTGGGAATGTGTCAGTTCCGGTGCAGAATCAACTCTAAGGAAGCATGTAGATCGTGAATTCCGGGCCACTGCAGGATTGGTTAACACTGTATCTCTATGCTATGTCATGCTTGATTGAGTTCGGGGCTAAGTTTAGCTGAGTTTATCGATGCTGGGTACTCAAATAGGAGTGCCTGCTTTATCTCATTGAACAAATGTTTTACCATGTACCTTGAAGGAAATAGTGGAACCAAAGTAAGTCATTGTTTTTTTAAGCAAGAAAGTAAGCTATCATTGATAATGTTGATTTTCACTATCAGCCTTAGGATAGAATGTTTTTCGCAGATTGTGGTAGTCTCCAACTTGAAAACTATCAGTAACTAGTGCATTGGTGCTAGGCTGGCATGAAACTGGAATTAGTAGTATGGTAGAGAATGAATCAGTAATTCTGGTACAGATATATGTCAGTAGTTTATACTGCCAAGATGTGTTTACAGTTTGGTAGTACATTTCCAAGATGGGTTAATTCAAGAGACTGCATGTTTGAGCAAATTCTTCTGTACACTTTTGATCTTTTCGTTGGAGAGACTTCTGTAATCATTAGTTCATTACCTGCATCCTATTGTCATTTTATTTTCACTTGTACAGGTGAGAGATGCTCTTGAACAATTTGAGAATGCCTTGGAGCTGAATCCAACACCTAATGAAGCCCAGGCAGCGCTGTATAACAAGGCATGCTGCCATGCGTATAGGTGACGATACTTTCCTAGGGCCACTGAACTTGGAATTCTTTGGTAGAATATATGCATGTCTCATTTGGATTCTGTTGTGCCACCATCAAAATGTTTAAGTTTTTTTATTGGGCGTTTAATTTCTGTATCTGTTTGAACCAGGGAAGAAAGCAAAAAAGCTGCAGAATGTTTAAGGACAGCTTTACGAGACTATAATCTCAAATTTGGTACCATACTTAATGATCCAGACTTGGCGCCATTTAGAGCATCACCAGAATTTAAGGAACTCCAAGAAGAGGTTTGTGACTTTCAGCTTTACTGCGTTATTACATTTTTTTTTAGAAAAAGGATAAAATTCTGGCCTCTGCGACCGCACACAGCCCAAGTTTTTACATTATTCTCAGCACGAAGCTTTTTACATAAATAAGGCAAATAGTACGCAAACGATGGGAAAATATTAAAAGCAAAGTCTATTATTGCTTTTCCATTCATTCTTGGCAAAGATATCTAGAGCAACGACCTCCAACGCCTTGCTTGCCAAACGGACAGACTCCCTTTTTTCCTCATGCTGAAGTAGGGACCAATATCGCAGCCAGTATGCTCCCCTGAAGACAGCCTGCATAAAAGAGGAAAATTGTTTTTTTTTTCAAATATCAAATCGTTACGCGTACACCAAATGGCCCACAAAAGAGCTGGAACCCCAACAAAAATCAACATCCTATCTTTTTTTCCTATGCCCGTTAACCAATTTCCAAGCATGTGTGATATTGATTTTGGTGGAGTTAACCCAGTAGCTATATTAACAACTCTCCAAATCATCTTAGCATGTTTACAATTAAGGAAGAGATGCTTAATTGTTTCATTGCAATCACAGAAACAACATTTTTGGTTTCTTGGCCAATTTCTCTTAGCAAGGTTATCCTTTGTTAGAATAACACCTCGTTGTAGGTACCAAAGGGCGTACCCAGTGCCGTAGCCTCTCGCACTATGCGGGGTCTGGGGGTAGGTTGTTTAGCGCACAGCCTTACCTACACATAAATGTGCAGAGGCTGTTGTAGGTACCAAAGGAAAATTTTTATTTTTATAGGGATCTTCAGCTTCCATATAAATTTATTAATAAAAGGAATATCCTGGTTGATAAGATATTGATACATAGACCGTACTGTAAAATTGCCATGTCTATGCAAATCCCAGGTAAAATCATCCCTACCATCTGAAAGATGTTGATTGGCTATTTTAGCTACAAGGTTATGCCAAGTAGTCAGTTTATCTCCGACTATAGCTCTTCTAAAAGAGATACTGCGTTATTACATGCCAGCGAAGAAAGTAATCTGCCATATTTGAATACTTGAAATCTGCCATATGTTCTTATGTATCTTCTGACTTCATTTCAGGCTTTGCGTGGTGGAGAAGATGTTGGTTCTGGGTTCAGAAGAGACCTGAAACTCATTAGTGAAGTACAAGCACCATTTCGTGGTGTCCGAAGGTTCTTCTATGTAGCTTTAACAGCAGCAGCTGGAATTTCAACATTCTTTACTATTCCTCGACTTATAATAGCAGTTCAAGGAGGTGATGGTGCTCCTGATCTTCTGGAAACTGCTGGGAATGCTGCCATCAATATTGGAGGTAAATTGGCGTGCAATAAAAGATAGGTCTTGCATAGAGTTAACGGTGTTTTCTGATGTTGAAGAATCTTGAGTGACTATCTCTTTGTGAATAAATTTACTATTTCATCTATCCTGCCCAACTATTGCAAGATATGAAAAAACAACTTTATGTTATATGTTTACACTAAGAATAATCAAATTTTGAAATCAGTATACTGCAGGTATTGTTGTGCTGGTGGCTTTGTATTTCTGGGAAAACAAGAGAGAAGAGAAACAAATCACACAAATTTCGCGTAACGAAACCCTTTCAAGATTACCTGTGCGCCTGTCAACCAATCGCATTATTGAGCTTGTTCAACTCCGTGACATTACTAGGCCAGTTAGTATAATTCTTTTTTCGTCTTTATGTCCATTGTACATTTGTTATACTTATTCCTTCTCTCATTTACTTCCAAAATTTAACTCATTGACTTCTTGTTTGAGGCATATTGCAGGTTATATTGGCAGGTTCAAAAGAATCTGTTACTCGGGCAATGCAAAGAGCTGAGAGGTATCGGACAGAACTGCTTAAACGAGGCGTTCTTCTAATTCCTGTCATCTTTGGTGCTTCTCAGAAAGACCAAGCCAAACCAAGGGGTTTTGGTACGAGAAGAGCTGCTGCATCTGTTCCTTCAGTTGGGGTTAGACCAGTATATTACCTAAATACTGAAAGCCTCATCTCAACTGCCTTTTAGTTTGTGTATTTTGTAGAAAAAATTGACCCCATTCTTTGATAGTTTAATGCAGATTTTCTTTTGACAGGGTGACTTTGAGAGGCGTACTGAATCCATTGCGGCAAAGTCACGTCTAAAAGCTGAGCTTCGATTTAAGGCTGATATTGTCTCACCTGAACAATGGGAAAGGTGCATTTCATTTTTATACATATGCTTCTTTTCCTACTAGACTGTACATCTAACTTGAAAATGTAATTAGGTTGTGTTCTCATGAATATTTTTTTTTCTAACATAGCACAGCAACACAAATAGGTACATGGATGGCATAGTACCAAAAAAAGAAGAAGAAAACTACTAAACGAATATATGACTTAAGATCCACCCTGTTCATGTTCAGTTTTGATCAGGTTTGCTATGTGATAAAAACTAAACATGAATAGGGTGGATCTGAACGTTCTGGTCTGCCTATAAAGCACATGCCATAAGCCTTGAAACTTAAAAGTTCTATTGCCCATTCGGCTAAAGAAATTAGTTTTTTTTGCCCGGTCAGCATTAATACGGAAAATCTCCCCTCTTACCAATTTCTTCTCCTCCCATAGCCCAATACCATTGCATAACATCACTTCTTTTTGTTGGGACAGCTATGTTCTTATTGCTAGCATGGTTGGATCGTTCTGTTAGAGGTTTCGCTAAGATCTGACATTTACCTATGGTTCAGTTGGATACGAGACCAACAAGAATCTGAAGGTGTCACTCCCGGGGAAGATGTCTACATAATTCTTCGTCTGGATGGTCGTGTCAGAAGATCTGGAATAGTATTTATTCTCTTTTCTCTCAGTTTCACTTTGGCAAAAGGAAATCTGTTACTACACTTGATTATGTAATATATCTAGAGTGGAATTCCATAACTGAACCACACCAAGAGGATTCAAATGACACTGGATCTAATCTATCGTAAGAAGAAAATAATAATAACTGACCATGTGCATGTGATTTTTCTTATAGGGTATGCCAAACTGGAATGACATATTGCAGGAACTGCCACGACTTGAAGATCTGATGAGCAAACTTGAACGGTGAAAAAGGTGCGTGTACAACTGAAATATGACCATTTATTCTTTTTCTCTGCTGCATTCTTCATGCCTTATATGTGAAAACTGGACCAATGTAATTTTTCTAGAAGATAGTCAATTTCTTCCATCATTTGCAAACACCAAAATAGAATATTAATCTCTTCAAGAAGTGTCTTTATGTGTATAGATGAAATAAGAACCTGAATATTAACAACAGAGGAAATATAACAGACCCAAGAATTCTTTTACCCAAGGTACTATTAGCGAGGTGGTTAGGGTTATTGTTTAGGGGCCCATTGGGCCCAGTGTGGCTGGCGCCCAAGCCAGGATCAATCCATTATTTCTCTGCAATCTCTATTGCTTACATGGTATCACGAGTTAGGGTTTCACCCCGGCTCGCTTCCGCTGCCATCCCGCGCCGTCACTAGGCCGCGCCGCGTGCCCCACCGGCGCGCCACCCCTCGGGCATCATGACCGACACCCCTCCTCCCTCCAAGGTTGGCGACCCCAAGGTCGACGACGTACTGGCTGCCGCCGCCGCCTCCGGCTCCAAACTTCCACAGGAGACGGACTCCGAGCGCGAGGCGCGCATCCAGGTCGCCAAGGAAAAGCATGATCCTGCGCTTGCCCTGGCCGCCGAAGCAGAGAAGGAAGCGGCCGCGGGCGCGCAAGAGCGTGACGCCGCGGCCGATCGCGTGCGCCGCCGCTCATGAGCGAGCGGCCCGTGCTCGTGCCGACGCCGAGGCCCTCCTCGGCCTCGACCAGGAGAAGAAGAAGGAGGACGGCCCCAAGCCCGACGCCGACGCCGACGGCCGCGACGCCCACTTCGGTAACGATGGAGACGACATGCACTTCGCCATCCTCACGCACGAGGCCGCTGCCCTCGTCAATCTGCACGCCCAGGCGATCAGCGTGCAGAACATCCGGAGTCTCGTCCACGTTGTCCTCGACATCACTGCCGACAACTACACACGCTGGCGTGATCAGATTCTTCTCGTCATCGGCAATTACTCCCTGGAGTCCCACGTCCTCGTCGACCTCCCCGCGCCTGAGTTTGCGGACTAGACGCGTATGGACTGCGTGGTCAAGTCCTGGATCGCCGGGACGATCTCCTCCGACCTTGCCGAGATGGTGATCGACCGCGACGGCACCGCCCGGACCGTGTGGCTCGCGCTTGAAGATCAGTTCCTTGGCAACAAGGCGACACGCGCCCTTCACCTCGACATTCAGTTTCGTAACTTTGTCCAAGGTGACCTTTCCATTACCGACTATTGCAGGCAGCTGAAAGGCATGGCGCAGCAGCTCACGACCTTGGGGAGACGGTCACCGACCACACGCTGACGCTCAACCTCATTCGAGGCCTCAACGAGCGCTTCCGCGACATCGGTCGCCACATCCGTCGCGGCATGCCCTTCCCCAAGTTCAAGCAAGGCGGTCGACGAGTTGCTCCTGGAGGAGCTCACCATGGCGCATCAAGCTCCCCCCACCGCTCTCCTTGCGGCCACCGGGAAGACCACGCCGCCAGCCGGAGCGCCATCACAGGCGTCGTCCTCCCCCCCCTCAGCATCCTTCTCGTTCCGGGGGCAACAACTCCAGGGACGGCTCGGGCGGCAACTCACGGTCCTCCAAGGACCGTCGCAGCAGCAAGCCCCGCTCCTCAGGCGGCGCACCTCCTGCCTCCACCAGCGAGGCGTCCGGGGGCGGGAAGGGGGCTTCAGCGCCCAGCACAGGCGGTGTTGGGGGCGCTATGGGCTGGCCCTCTTTCCTCTACCCATGGGCCGGGGCTATTCAGATGTGGCCCGGCCCCTGGCCGAACACTCCTCTTCCCCCGGCGCCACAGCAGCAGCAGACACTCGTGGCGCAGCAGGCCCAGGCGCAGGCCCTGCTCGCCCATCAGGCGCAAGCTCATGCCATCCAGGCGGCCCAGGCCCAGGCTATGGCGCAAGCACAGGCCGCCCATGCACAGGCCTCCCAGGCGCACTTCCCCTGGGCGCCCGGGTTCTACAACCCGGTCGTCTCTCCTGCCGGCTGGGATCAACAGTCTCTCGCGTCCGCCTTCAGCACCGTCTCCCTGAACCAGCCTGCTTCCCAAGACCGGTACTTCGACTCAGGTGCTACCTCTCACATGACTTCTGATCCTTCCATTATTTCACATGATTTTATCCAGCGGTATCCCTCATCCATTGTTGTTGGCAACGGGTCCTTGCTTCCCGTCACTTCCACTGGCACAACTTCCCTTCCGGGTCCTTTTTCTTTTAATAATGTTCTAGTTTAGGAAATATAACAGACCCAAGAATTTTTTTACCCAAGGTACTATTAGCGAGGTGGTTAGGGTTATGATTTAGGGGCCCATTGGGCCCAGTGTGGCTGGCGCCCAAGCCTTCCTGGCTTGGGCGCCGCCCCCCCTGATAGGTGTGGCGGCAGGGATTCCTCTTTGGGTTCCCTGCCTATATATGTACATGCATTGTGCCCCTATCAATCAATCCATTATTTCCCTGCAATCTCTATTGCTTACAGGTACCATGGAATATGAAGCTTTGTATTGCTAGAATGAATAGCCGACAGGATGCCAGAAAACAAGTAAAAATATTTAGATTGGAAGGATGGAACACCATCAAACCATATTTTTTCTTTCTCGAATATGCAGGAAACCTGCATATCATGGCACCAAGAAAAGGGTGTTTAGAAGCACATAACACACACTCTTACGTGGTTTACATGCGTGCCAAAAACTAGAGATACACAGACATAAGATACACAATCAGCCACTAAACCGCCCTGACATCTAGCTACGCAAACCTTTGGCAACAGCAAAGCTCCAGAGATGTGCCTCCTCTTAATTGAAAGCAGAAACTTGTTAAACACATTCATTGTGATGCTTCTATAGAATGACTATCAAGTGCAGGGTCTGGTACAATGGTTCGGAGTGCAAAGAGCTTATTTTGCTCGACCGTTCACTGAAGATTGTATCATCTCGCTGAGATAACAAGTCTGAACTGCCTGAATAAGTGAAACCATACCTTTCTGGAGAAGACACATGTGGTTAGGATGCTCCTGCTGTGGCAATCCTCTTTTGTCCAATCGATCTGCAGGCCAACTCCAGTTGTGCACTAGTAACCAAAGGAAGAACTGACATTTCTTTGGCGCCCAAGAACCATATTCATTTGCAGATGTTGTATTGTAACGTAAGACATGCTTAAAAACATACTGCCGTAGTCCACAAAATTATTGGTTCCATGTTATGATTATCTGTAGTCTCGTGGATCACTATAGCCTTGTAACCTCCTAATATAGCGCCCACATTATCACCTCTCAAACTGCAGATGTCATACTACTCAGTTGGCATATATATTAAACCATCAAATTTCAAATACTCGAGAGAAGTCGAGCTTCTGTATGAAAATTCTGGTTATTTGCATGGCGTCCTAAGTTTTTTGTAATCTCTAATATGTTGTATATGAGTTAACAAATCTGTCTTTTGACTTTCAGGTATATTTTCGTCCCTCCTCACAAGCAATGTACTGGTAGAGATACAGAAGCATGGTAAACGATTGCCAAATCTAATTTAGGTTGTTCTAACTACTGTTGCACTCATTCTACGTTGAGAAGAACCAAACGCTATCTGTCCCAATTATACGGTTCGCGGTTTGCCCTTCCATTCATTCATAATTTGTGTGCTTCTGCACCCGCTGTGCTTGGTCCCTGTGCACCTCATGCAGCATATATGCAGCATGGGTCCTGGAGGTTGCGTGATCCGATGCCTGCCTTTGTATAGATCAACTCTCTGTACCGCGAATTCTCAAAAATAGCCAGAATATACCTTAGGTTGAAAAGAAAAAAAAATACTATACACTTCTATCCCCTTTTTTAACTGATGAAACTGACACTTCAAGGTGCTTGGTTCTTTCTCTGGTCTGAAACTGACATCTCAAAAAAAGATCTGGCTCTGGAATCAATATGTCTACTCTTATGCCACAAGAAAAGAGAGGCATTCTAGGCCATCATGTTACTGTACAGCAGTTCTAAAAGTATTTTGCTAAATTTTTTTAACCGATCGTATCAGAAGAAGAAAATGGAGCCACGACACTATGACATCAATATAGTTACCATATAAGTAGTGATACATCGCTCAAAGGATTGCTGGCCTCACGGTGAATCTGTGCTCTAGGCCGTTTCTATGTCGACGCGTGTTTTAACTGTAGTCGTGGCAATTCATCCGTACGTTCCGACGGCCTCCGTTGGCCTACGGACACATGTCGACACCCATCCAATCGCGTTGGCCCTACGCAACCAAAGGCAGGAACTCCTACTCGCTTGCGGCGTTTGCGTTTTTGGCTGTGAAAAAAATCGCAAGGTACTTGGCCTCCGTTTACATCGCAGTCGTTGCTAGCAGCGAGAAGGACGGGGAACGACATGGCAAAGCGCTTGACCGCGCATGGATGCACCGCTCGGATAGTTGGGGCAGCGGCAGTTCCCCTTCCCAATCTGCCTCCGGTTGATCAAGCTCCTCTCGATTGCCCATCCCTGCCGAACAAATCCAATAGATTTACAAAATATGTTGTCTTTTGCTGGTGAGTGATTTGAGCTGTTTGTACTTTCTAGGCATACGCGCCCTATCATGCCAAGCTAGATGTGGCTGGGACCGCAACGGAGAAGCAGCAAGCATTTCAGAAGCAATTGCCGTCTGCAGTGCCTGCAACTGGTCTCCGTTCAGCACTCGGGGTGTCCGCAGCTACGCGGAGCCGTGCCACCGTGCTGCCGCTGTGGCCTGCCAACGCGGCCGTCGTTTCCCTCGCCGGAGCACTGCACCGCCGGAATGTGCATCCTTTTGTGGCGTTTGTCTTCATCCACTTCCAGGCACATACACTTCCTCTGTTGGGCCTAGGGTTCCGTAGGCCCCCTAGGAGTCCAGACAATACAGAAAGCCGTGAACAAAGCAAGAGGCCTAATGGTCCTTGTATTCATCCAAAATGCCAACCCTTTTACACGCGGTGGAGGGCGCCTTTTATACCCCCTCCGCCTCGCCCTGGAAGGACGAGTATGCCCCTGCTCTACATTACAACTTCATAGGCATGCAAGCCTACTCCCGTACATTCACCGCCGGGTTCAACCACCCAGCAAATCCAACTTGTACACCTACAGCGCTGCCGTGTCTGGCCAGCCTACCTAAGACGCCTTCTCGAAACCCGCCTTCGACGCCGTCCGCCTCACGTCTCCGGGAGCGGCTCTAGCGGGGCGCCTAGCCTTCGCTCCGGTCGACCGCCGCAGCCCCGATCTGGGGTCCCTGGCCGGTCGCCCCCCCCCCCCCCAGAGCCTTCTTCTGGAGACCCGCAGTCTCGGCCGTCCGCCGGGCTTCGCTGGGGCCCTGGTCGGAGCCCCGCTTCCGGGCTGCGGCCATCCCAGGGCTTCGATACTTGAAATAAAAACATGGTAAGTGACCCGCGGCCCTGGTCGCCTGCCGGGCTTTGTTGAGGACTCGGCCGGAGCCGTGCCTCCAGGCAGCGGCGGTCTTGGGGCTTCGGTGCCTGAAAGGAAAACCGGGTTAGCCACTGCGGAGCCACCGTCAGGGGCTCCACGCTTCTCGTGGGGAATGCCCTTAGGGCGTCGCCGGGCCTTCCAGAGGGGCTCGAGGTGGGCTCCGTTTTGGCGGTCCCCAACAGTAGCCCCTCGCGGGCCGGGCTCCGACTTCGGCGCCCAAGGCCCTCGAATCCTTCGACAGCCCCCAAAAAACGCCACCCCGAGCGCCGGCTCCGGAGATGTTCCTCTGAGACTGTTGGCTGTGAGCGCCTTGGGCGGAGCCGGCGGACGCTATACGGAATGGACACGCGTCATCCGCCGGTTGGCTACCTGTTCGCGTTCCGAGGCGCTTTTGTCGGTTACCCCGGGTGACCCTATATAGGGGGGAGGGCGCGGTGAAATCCACTTTTCACCGCGCCGCACCCTCTCGTTTGTCCTAATTCGCGCCGCCTCGAGATTTGCGCTTGCTGCATCCTACGGCCCTCGTTGTTTAGGTTTGTTGGATTTCCCTCCTTTAGGGGCTTCGGTTTGTGGCTTAGGTTGTGCCCCTCGCGGCGAGGGTTCTCTGTCCCTTCGCGACCTCAGCCCAGGTTTTTGTTTTTAGGCTGGCTCGGACCAAGCAGACTGCCCGGCTGATCGACTTGTCCATGGCGAGCCCTGCGCGCGATGACGTTCCGGCCGGGGAAGGGGCTGACGTTGAGGTTCAAGCCGAGGTTCCGGCTGAGGTGGCACTTAGCCCGGCTGCGGGGGAGTCAGCCGCAGCCTCCGCCGGGGAGGGAAGTGATGGTCCGTCGGGTGACGAGTCGGAGGCTGCCGGCCGCGCGCGGAAGTCGAAGCCGCGCCCAACCGTCTACTTTGGGCCCTCCTGTGTTGGGGAGTCCACAATCATATTTTACGAGGAGAAAGGCTTCTTCCCCGCGGGATGGGGCCGTGCGCCCGGAGCCGAGTCGAAGCCAGCTCCCCGTCCCAGAGAAGCCGTGGTGTTCCGGGACTTCTTCAACGCAGGGCTCCGGTCTCCGTGGCAGCCTCAGCTGGTGAACATTTTGAGGCGGTATCGGGTGCAGCTTCACCATCTGACCCCGACCTCCTTCATCCAGCTCAGTAAGTTCTTCTGGGCTGTGAAGACCTTTGGAGCGGAGCCCGATGTGGATGCATTTGTGCGGCTCTATGAGCTGCACACTCAGTACAAGAAGGTGACGCTTGCTGATGGCGTCACGTACACCAACCAGTTCGGGTTTGGCACCTTCATCCCGCGCAGGGAGCTGGACCCCACTGTGACGAAGGTGGAGCTATTCAAGGCTCAAAAGGGGAAGCTGGATGACGAGTGGCTCCAGTACTGGTTCTACGTGGGAGCTCCGGCGGGAGGGTCAGGCCGGGCCAACGAGGCGGAGCCCCCGGCGTTTCCGCTTGCTGGGGGCGTCTCTGCCTCTTTGAGGGTAAAGTGCCTTCCGTATTACGACAGCACCTCCGGGTTCAAGGAGTATATGACGCGCTTCACGCAAGCCACACTGCTGCTCGGAGGTCGGGATGTGGTGGACGAGTTCGTGGCGGCGGGGATCTGGCCCCTGAGGTCGTAGTGGAGGCCGGTGTCCCTTGAGCTTCGAGACTTTGGAGGTTTCAAGGGTGTGCCCTTTCCCTTGTTCCATCTGGACCGGGCCACTCGGTTCCCCGGTCTGTCGGGTGGCCAGATAGTGAAGAAGGCCGACCGTGACGTCGTCGACCTGCTTGGCTATGTTACTGGCCCGGAGGTGGACTCCCGGTCAGCGATCGTCAAGCATGATCAGAGGCTGAACCGGTGCCTCATTGAGATGGGGGTGGAGGTGCCCCCGAGGGCCTTTCTTCCGAAGGGGCTTCGCGGGCCCGCAAAGGGGCTATCGCCCCGGCCTCGGCGGAGGCTGGGGCTAAGATGAAAGCGGTGGTCCCCCAGAAGCGGAAGGGGGCTCAGGAACCGTCCGCCGCGGGGGCAAGTGTGGGCGGAGATTCCCAGAGGACGAAGGAGTCTGAGCGGAAGAAACGGCGCCGTCTCGAGACACAGAGCCGGCAGGTTGCTGGCGAGGATACCTCGGTGCCGGGAAGGTCTAGGCTGAGCTCGAAGGTGATTAGCAAGAAACCTAAGGGCCGGACCGTGCTGCGTGTGGCCCCCGTCGACTCGGACGATGAAGGGGACCAGACGCCTCCAAGGCCCATCTCCCCGACCGTGGAGGCGGAGCTGGCGGCGGATGCCGCGAAGGCCCTGGCGGCTCCGGGAGGGCCGGCCTCGTCCCTGGAGATGATTGAAGCGGCCGCTGCTTTTCGCTCCAAGGCTGCGCGCTGTGGTCCAGGTGAGGCACTGATCCCTGGATATCCGCCTTTTGCTACCTGCGGTGCCTCCTCCGGCTTCTTGGAGGATCTTCGCCGGGTGTCGGCCTTGCCTGGGGAGGGGCTGGTGGAGCCGCGGCTGAGTTTTGCAGGTCTGTTGACGCGTCACGGCTTAGTGAACCGTGACAAGGATGAATACGGGAGGGCTTTTGACATGAGCGTTCGTTTGGGGTCCCGCATCTCTTCCTTAGCCTATGGTGTGCTGATGTTAAAAGGTGATGCTCCCGTGGCGTCGCCGCCGAGCGAGGCTGCGGTCGCCGGCGCAGGCGGAGCCGAGGGAGGGCCTCAGCCCCGGGCTCCGGGCAAGGAGTCTGCTGTGGTAGGGGTCGCCGGAGCTCGTGGGGGCCCTCGATCTCTTTACGTGTCTGGTAGGGGTTTCCCGAACTGGCTTCCTTGTGCCCGTAGGGGTGGTTCCTTTAACGCGTGTTTTCTTTGTTTTGCTTTTCAGATTTTGAGCAGATGGTTAAGGGCTATGGAGTGAAAGATCTGGCTGCTCTAGCTGTGGAGTACGGCCAGAGGGTAAGCCGCTTTTCTTCGCTTCTGCGTGCCTGGTCGTAATTTGGGTTTGTAGTGGCTCTGCTGACTGCGGCTTGTGGCCTCTGCAGAGCTGTGTTATAGGGCGTGTTCTTGGGGAGAAGGAGGCTCAGCAGGAGGGGCGGGAGAAGCTGGAGGCGGACAGCCTTCGGGAGGAGGTTAGTTGCTTGGAGACCCTGAGAGGGCTGCTTAAGGAGTCAAATTTCGAGCTTGCTATGCAAAATACTCACTTGAAGATTGCTTGCACGAAGATGGTTAATGAGATTGTGAAGCTAAAGGCGGAGCTGCGCAAG
>WEIB01001094.1:0-24005 GCA_015476505.1 Urochloa ruziziensis | reverse complement strand
CTTGAGCACAACAAGATCAGCAATATGCACATCATAGAACGAGCATTCTACCTCATCAGACACAAGAGGAGCATCTTTTAAAACAGCAATCTCAGACTCAAGCGAAGCTGCTCTCTCCCTAGACTCGCAAAGCAAAGACTCAAACTCCATGGCCTTCTTTCCAGTCTCAGAAAGCAAGGTCACAAGCTCAGCCACTCTATCCTTGGACTCTCCTAGCAAAGACCTAAACTCCCTCTTCTCTTTGTTGGTCTTCCTAAGCACATCATCGCGGTTATCGACCAACTGCTCTAACCTAGCAATCTCCTGACGCAAAGAGGTGGGATCTGTCAATACCTCATCCTCGGAGTCGGAGTCGGAGTCGTCCTTGCTCTTCACGGAGTCGTGCGCCATGGTGTAGTAGTCGACGGCGGCGAAGGAGATGCCGTTGAAGTTGCGGTTCAAGCTCTTCTTCTCCTTGCGGCGGCCGCGGTCTTCATCTTCACTGCTTGAGCTTGACGACGTGTTGGTGGAGCTTGTGTCGATGTCGCTCGCATCAGCCACCATCGCTCGAGATCTGTTCTTCTTGTGTCCACCGTGCTTGTTCTTGGATCTTCTCTCTTCCTTGTTCTTGTTCTTGGCGCGGTACTCGTCCTTGGGACGGTGCTTGTGGTCGTCTCGCGGGCGGTGCTTGCGGTTGTAGTCGTTCTTGATCTCCTCGGGGCACTCGGCGATGAAGTGGCCCATCTTCCCGCATCTGTAGCACGTACTCCCGGCACGCCTCGAACCCTTGCGGTTCTGGTACATCCGCTCGAACCTCCTCGTGAGCAACGCGAGATCCTCCTCGCTCAGCACCTCATACTCTTCATCTGGAAGGGACACAAGAGAAGACAAAGCAAAGTGTCTAGGAGTGTTAGCATGTCCATATCCAGAGCCACCGACTAGAGCCAGACTATGGGGATCAGTCGGACTCTTAGCCTTGGCAAGCAACTGTCTGTCAACCTCGGAAGACTTCAACTTCGAGAAAAGCTCATCAACAGAAAGAGTCTCATAGTTTGCCGACTCCATGATCGCCTCAACCTTGGCACCCCACACGGATCTATCAAGTGCTTGCAGGAGCTTGATAGCTCGGTCATGATCCGAGTATGGGAGCACGGTAATGTTGGCTTTCATGTTGTTGACAATCGAAGTGAAACGCTGAAACAAAGCATCAACCGACTCTCCAGGCAAATGAGCAAAGTTCTCATACTCCCTCCTGTACATCGAGAAAAGCCTAGCCTTGACATGGCTATCACCACCGTGGGCTACCTTGAGCTTCTGCCAGATCTGGCAAGCTAGGTCCTCGCCCAGAACACGCTCAAACTCCTCAGCAGACAAAGAACGGAACAAGTAGTCAACAGCTCGGGCATTTGCCTCAAATCTATCCTTTGCATCCTGGGCATCTAAGTTGGTGGGATTGACATAGTTTTCATCTTTCGTCACATCCCACAGCAACTTTCCTTTGCCTCGCAAGAAAGCGCCCATACGCGCAACCCAGTTCGGGTAGTTCTTCCCATCGAAGTGCGGAGGCCCGGAACCCCGATCTTGGTACGCCATCTTTGGATCTTAGACTGGTTAGAGTCGCAAAGACCCGTAACCCGCTCTGATACCAATTGAAGGACCGAAACGGCGACCAGAGAGGGGGGGTGTGAATGGGAGCCGATAAAAATTTCTTTTCCAAATCCGGCTTTCACCCCAAAATCACTTCCGGACTTCGTGACACAATCTTGCCAAGATCACGCAGCAACTGAGATGCTACTGACCCTAGGAACAAGAAACATGCAGCGGAAACACAGAAAGAATCCTCGATCCAAAAACTTCACCGAAACAGCCACTGGGTGTGTGTACTCGGCACTGCCGGTTTTCAGAACTCGGCACTGCCGAATACACACAACACAGAAGCATCCCTCGAGTCTATGTACTCGGCAGTGCCAGTTTTCACAACTCGGCAGTGCCGGGTACACGCAAACAGCACAGCCCCAAAGTCAACTCGAGGATGGATCTCCCAAACGACTTGAGCTCTTGATGCGAGATTTTGGTCAGATGATCTAGACCTTCGGTGGAGTGTTTTCCCAAAAGATCTCGTGATGAACACCATGACATCAAGTTCATCCCGAAAATCTCAAATCTGAAGCGATTCTCGGCGCTTGGGGGCAAAGGATCACCAGCAAAAGAGGCACAAGGCACTCATACGTGAATCCCCCAAAGAAATCCGAGAGAAAACGCCCTAGATTGAGAAGAACGAAAATCCCCCAAAAATAGCTCCGAAAATACCCACGAAAATAGAAAAGGATGAAGGAGCTCGGGAAATCAAATCATGGCACAAAGATGAACAGCACAAATTCAATCACATAACCATGAATTCACCTATACAAACTAGGAATGATTCGAAGTAGTTCTAGGTGGAGGGGATGAAGGGAAGAGGAAAACTAAACAAGCCAAATAAAAGATAACCAAAGAGATAACAGCCACCAGCCCTGAAGGGGCCTATTAGTAGTCCAAGTGGTGGTGTCCTAAAGACTAAACTACCCCTAAGTGATACATACCCCTCAGGGGCAAATTTGACATTTGGTCTTCAGATATTTTCCGGCTCGGGCACCTTCCACTGCAAGCTAGCTTCCCTCCGACGCAAGCCTTGCAGTCACGCCGCGTGTCCTCCGGATCGAAGCTCCTCGACGCCGTTCTTGGGCCAGCCCAGTCGGGTGCATGTACTCGGCACTGCCGAGTTGTTCAACTCGGCACTGCCGGGTACATACAGCCCAGCAGCCCAACGGCCCATCTTCGCCACGTCGAGTCCTCGGTCCTTGGTTTTGAGGCCCAAACCAAGGGAAACCGTCCACCGATGATTTTGTGGCCAAATCACCAAACCCCGCACGCAAACTTCGGTTGTTAGCCGCCACCTTGCGCCGGCTTCTCGTCCGCGTACGAGCTTCGGTTGTGAGCCGCTACCTCGCACCGGAACCACGTCCCCTTGCTCGTTCTTGCCAGCATGTGAACCGCACTTGATCCACTGGCCACCGGGTCCCTCGAACCAAGCCTACTTGTCTCTCCGCTCCTCGGAGGCCGCCATGGCTAAGACCTTTCGCGCTTGTTCTTCACCTGCACCAATGCAACCAAGCCGCATTCTACACCTGCAGTACTTGAGCCAAGGGAAACGTCAATCCACACCACGTTGTCAATCACTCATCACACCAGGAAGCGACCATCCACCGGTCCTCGGACACACTGGGTCCTCACGTTGTATGCAAAATTAATTCTGCAAGCGCACAGAATATATCTCGTTGTAGCACTTCACCTCGGGAGTTACCCCAGGGTATCGTATTTATACTTCCGCAGGGAAGCAGATGGTTAAAGTGTATTGAAGAATAAAATGATGTATCTTGCCAGAAATATCAAGCAACAAACCCAGGGGCACAAACTCTCGGTTTGGGCGGATAATGGTCAAGTTAATGACCGGATAGAAGGTCTGAAAGACCAGCGACACACGGAGCACCTATTTCTAAAGAAAAGGAAAGACGCTGGGAGAGACCGGACCTAGACTCTTTCTAACTCAGAGCAAAAGGCACTCTAGCCTTAGCCTAGACCTTAGCTTAGATACCGGGAACAGAGCTCGCTTCGACGGCTAGAACGGGAGAACCTCAGAACGGGATGAGAGAGGGGGTTCTCTGGGCTCAGCACTACTGTTATGAGTACACCCGAATGTGGTGGAATACGAAGGACGGACAGGGCTGTCACCACGTGCCGCCTACCACTGCAGTTCCGTGGGGTGCAACACACTTCCTAGTTAATCAACAAGCCAGACACCACGTCTGCACTCGATGATTAAGATTTCTCTTGAGGCCTGTCAAGAGAAATCCCCGTCTTCCCTAAGGCGTCTTACGGCCCGGTCAAGGCGAGCAAACCCGCGAGATAAAGCCCGGTAGAGCTAAACTAAACTCTATACTAAAACTAAAGGGGATAGAACTTTGCTCTAAAGAGAGCAAGATCTTTACTCTAAAAGAAGAGCAAGATAGAAATATAAAAGATAACTCAAGCTCTAAAGTAAGAAAGTAGTTATATAAATAAACTCTTTAAAAGAAGGAAAGGATACAAGAGCTTTACCAGAACTCCGAAGACTCCGAAGATCCGAGCTAAGCTCGACTCGACTCTACTCCCAACTCTAATCCTAATCTAAGAAATGAAAAAGATACTAGAGCTCCCTTCAAGTAGATACTTGAGTGATGTGGTGTGTGTCTTCCCAAGGTGAATGAGCTGCCTTTTATAGCCTCCAGGGGGTGGATGTTAGCGTCATTAGCACGCCAAGGGCCTGCTTAGTCTTCACGCGAAGGGGGAGACGTGGCGGCCACAGAGGGAGGCCGGTCGGCCTGGGCTAGGCCGGCCGGCCTTGCCCTGGTGCCACTTGGCACCGTCCTTTGCATGGATGGTCCTAATGCTCTCCCAAGGTCGGTAACAGTTGCGTTTAGTTGAACCTTGTCCGAGAATCCTAGGATGTGGGCCCTTCAATCCATGTGCTTTCACCTCTAGGCCTTCCGGGTCCTTGGATCAAACCGACGTTGTTTGCACAGTTCTTGATCATCCTGGGCACTTGGCACGACTTGTGGATCAGTGACGTGGCCAGACCTGGCCATGGGAGGCCGGTCGGCCTGGCCTAGGCCGGCCGGCCTGGCCCTGTGCCAGGTTTGGCCCTTGTTTCTCCTGGTTCATCCTGCAAGCACAACTCATCCAAAACCTGTGGAATTTGTTAGTAAAAATAGTTTTATGCATGGAATATGGTATGATCATCCTCATTTTACCGAAATGTTGACGGTCACTACGAGGTTATAATGGCCGTCAACAATGGCCATTATAACCTAGTATTGACCGTCAACATTTCGGTAAAATGAGGATGATCATACCATGTTCCATACATAAATGTGTTTTTACTAATCAATTCCACAAGTTTTGGATGAGTTGTGATTGCAAGATTAAACAGGTGAAACAAGGGCCAAACCAGGCACAGAGCCAGGCCGACCGGCCTCCCCTGGCTAGGTCTGGCCACGCCACTGATCCACAAGCTCATGCAAATATCCTAGATGATCAAGAGACGTGCAATCAATGTCGGTTTGATCCAAGGACCCGAAAGGCCAAGAGTGGGAGACACATGGATTGAAGGGTCCACAACCTTGGATTCTCGGACAGCCTCAACTGAACGCAACCGTTACCGACCCCTGGAGAGCATCAGGACCGTCCCTGCGAAAGGCGGTGCTACTTCTCACCAGAGCCGGGCCGGCCGGCCTGAGGGAGGCCGATCGGCCTCTCCCTATGGCCGCCACGTGCCCCCTCTACGTGAAGCTTAAGAAAGTGCTTAGCTTGTGATGACGCCGAGCTTCGCCCCTGGAGACTATAAAAGGAGAGCTCATCCACCTTGGGAGACACACACCACACTTCTCAAGTCATACTTGAAGGAGCTCTTGTATCTTTTCCATTTCTTAGATTAGGACTAGGGTTGGGAGTAGAGTCGAGTCGAGCTTAGCTCGGATCTTCAGAGTTCTGGTAAAGCTCTTGTATCCTTTCCTTCATTTGAAGTGTTATCAAAACAATTGCTTTCTTATTTCAGAGCTTAAGTTTATCTTTTATATCTCTTGCTCTTCTTTTTAGAGTAAAGATCTTGCTCTCTTTAGAGTAAAGTTTTGTCCCCCTTTAGTCTTAGTGTAGAGTTTAGTTTAGCTCTACCGGGTTTTATCTCGCGGGTTTGCTCGCCTTGACCGGGCCGTCAGACGCCTTAGGGAAGACAGGGATTTATCTTGACAGGCCTCAAGAGAAATCTTAATCTTTGAGTGCAGACGTGGTGTCTGGCTTGTTGATTAACTAGGAAGTGTGTTGCACCCCACGGAACAGCAGTGGTAGGCGGCAGGTGGTGACAGCCCTGTCCGTCCTTCGGAGTCCACCATGTTCAAGTGTATTCATAACAGTAGTGAAGGACCGAAACGGCGACCAGAGAGGGGGGGAGTGAATGGGAGCCGATAAAAATTCTTTCCAATCGATCCGGCTATTCTCCCAAAACAACTTCGAAACCTCCGAAAACAATCTTGCCAAGATCACGTAGCCACTGTCAAGCTACTGACCCTAGGAACAAGAAACAAGCAGCGAAACTCGAACCAATCGAAACAAACACCAAAACGACCCGAAACGTGGCTCGATCTAACACACCCAGAGGGGGGCGGTTAAACCGCCCGTGCCTGGGTGGCTCGGGAAAAAGTCAAAACAAAAGTGGATCTCCTAAACCGCTTGAGCTCTTCAGGCGAGATTTTGGTCAGATGATCTAGACCTCCAGTGGAGTGTTTTCCCAAAAGATCTTGGCCTCTAACTCAGTAAAACTCCCGGAATCGCAGATCTCGCGAAGAACACCATGACCTCGAGTTCATCCCGAAAATTTCAAATCCAGAGCGATTCTCAGCGTTTGGGGGCAAAGGATCACCAGCAAAAGAGGCACAAGGCACTCATACGTGAATCCCCCAAAGAAATCCGAGAGAAAACACCCTAGAACAAGAAGAACAAAAATCCCCCAAAAATAGCTCCGAAAATACCCACGAAAATAGAAAAAGGAAAGGGAGCTCGGGAAATCAAATCATGGCACAAAGATGAGCAGCACAAACTCAATCACATAACCATGAATTCACCTATACAAAACTAGGAATGATTCGAAGTAGTTCTAGGTGGAGGGGATGAAGGGAAAACTAGTTCAAAGGAAAACCTAAAGAGATAACTAGAGAGATGGCAGCCACCAGCCCTGAAGGGTCCTATTAGTAGTCCAAGTGGTGGTGCTCTAAAGACTAAACTACCCCTAAGTGATACATACCCCTCACGGGCAAATTTGACATTTGATCTTCAGATATTTTCCGGCTCGGGCACCTTCCACTGCAAGCTAGCTTCCCTCCGACGCAAGCCTTGCAGTCACGCCGCGTGTCCTCCGGATCGAAGCTCCTCGACGCCGTTCTTGGGCCAGCCCAGGGGGGCGGTTAAACCGGCCCTGGGGGCGGTTAAACCGCCCCTGTCAGCCCACACGGCCCAGCTGCCCAAGTTCGCCTCGTCGAGTCCTCGGTCCTTGGTTTTGAGGCCCAAACCAAGGGAAACCGTCCACCGATGATTTTGAGGCCAAATCACCAAACCCCGCGCGCAAACTTCGGTTGTTAGCCGCCACCTTGCGCTGGCTTCTCGTCCGCGTACGAGCTTCGGTTGTGAGCCGCTACCTCGCACCGGAACCACGTCCCCTTGCTCGTTCTTGCCAGCATGTGAACCGCACTTGATCCACCGGCCACCGGGTCCCTCGAACCAAGCCTACTTGTCTCTCCGCTCCTCGGAGGCCGCCATGGCTAAGACCTTTCACGCCTGTTCTTCACCTGCACCAATGCAACCAAGCCACATTCTACACCTGCAATACTTAAGCCAAGGGAAACGTCAATCCACACCACGTTGTCAATCACTCATCACACCAGGAAGCGACCATCCACCGGTCCTCGGACAAACTGGGTCCTCAAGTAGTGTTGAGCCCGGAGAACCGCCTCTCTCACCCCGTTCTGAGGTTCTCCCATTCTAGCCATCAAAGCGAGCTATGTTGCCGGTATCTAAGCTAGAGTCTAGGTTAAGGTTAGAGTGCATTTTGCTCTGAGTTAGGAAGTGTCTAGGTCTGGTATGTCACAACATATTTCCTTTTCTTTAGAATTAGGTGCTCCTGTGTGTGTCGCTGGTCTTTTAGACCTTCTATCCATTCATTTACTTGTCAATTATCTACAAACCTAGAGTTTGTGCCCCTGGTTTGTGGCTTGATATTTCTAGCAAGATATATCATTTCATTCTTCAATACACTTTAACCATTTTGCTTCCCTGCGGAAATATAAATACGATACCTTGGGATAACTCCCTAGGTGAAGTGCTACAGCGAGATATATTATGTGCTGTTGCAGAATCCATTTTGCATACAACGACATATATCTTTGTGTTCTTGAAGCGTTGCTAAAACGTGACGCTAAGGAGTGCCAACAGGTAACGAGTGACTAACTAAGGTTAAGCTCTCTACACCCTTTACCCTTTTCTCCCCTGGTGGTTCCGGTTAAGATATTTCTAGGCTAGTCGCGTCTACCGTTCCTTGGATTTGACATCCAGGTTCTTACTCCCCTTGTGAAAGGCTACAATAGTCTCTGTGCGCTTGCGGATTCGTTAGGCTAAGGAGTGCCAACAGCTGGCTCAAGGCCAAGCCGGCTGGCCTACCCAAGGCCGACCGGCCTCCCCTGGCCATGTCTGGCCACGCCACTGATCCACAAGCTGACCTGAGTATCCAAGATGATCAGGAGACGTGCATTTGATGTCGGTTTGATCCAAGGACCCGAAAGGCCTAGAGTGGGATGAACATGGATTGAAGGGCCCACAACCTAGGATTCTTGGACAGCCTCAATCGAACGCAACCATTACCGACCTCAAGAAGCAATCAGGAGCGTCCACGACGAAGGCGGTTGCCAGAGGGGACAGGTGTAGGACGATCGGCATACATAAAGATGGCAACAGGTAATATCCGCGCGGATAGAGACATGGTGGATCCTTACCCGCGAGCAAAAACTCATACCCGTGCCCGTGCCTGATATCCGCCACGGGCAGCCAACTGTGCCCGTGCCCGCTATCCGCGGGCACCGCACGCTCACGGGCACACCCGTGCCCGCATAAAGGGCGGGGAAGTGGCTCGAGCGGCGAGAGGGAATCTGGGGCAGGAGCGGCTCGAGCGGCGAGGAGAGCTGGCGCAGGGGCGGCCAGCGGCTCGAGCTGGCCGGCGATGAGGGAACCTGGCGTGGGGGCAGCTTGATTTGGGTGCCAACGAGGGCAGCCGACGCAAGGTTGGATCGATCTGGCCGGCATCGATGGTGACAGGCGCAGGGTGGTAGGATCTGGCTTGTGACGAGGCTGGCCGATGTGGGGACACCTCAATCTGGCCGACGACGGCGAGGGCGGATGTGCAGGAGGGCAAGCTAGGGAGGAGGGCAACGGTCGCGTACTCGCGTGCCTGGGCGTGAGACCGCAAGCAGGAGGAGACGGGGAGGGGGACGAGCGAAAGGAGGCGGCAGTAATTGGTTGGATAACGAGCGGATTGGTTTGGTCGGAGGAAATAGATGGACGCTCAATGCTAGCCCCACATGTCAGGGGAGTGGAGCGGGTCTGCGAGCACGGATCGACTATTTTCTTGCCCGTTGGCACATGCCTGTTGGGTTCAAGATTGTGCCTGTGCCCGTGTTCGTGGGCAGACTTTGACACCCGTATCCGCACCCGCCGGGTCTATTGCCCCCGGGCATGTGGGCATTATCTGCCCGTTGCCATCTCTAGGCATACACCAGGCCGGCCCTCAGTAAAGTCTTGATGCATGTCTGGTAAAAAGTAGAGCTCAATTTGAGTTGGCTAACGTGCTCTTTTAATTAATAACACTTTAATCTTGGCTAATCCAAACAGCAAGATCCTGTGATCTTTTGAAGCTACCTTTTTGCATGTCAAATTGTTTAGGCTAGTATAGGCTCTGGTAGTTTTCTAAGGATCAATTGATGATAGTGTGATTTATTAGGATTTATTCTTGATGTTAGTGTGCCGTTCTTGTTTGATTTATTGTGGTAAATGTATACATGATTTTGGCCTAGTTTTTGGTAAGTAAATCAAGTAAACCACCAATAACATACTGTAATTTTCTCACATTAAAATGATTAACCAAACTGCCTGAATAAATTGTTGAAGTTACCTTGCTTAAAAGGCTAAATAATAATAAAGTCACCTCTTTAAGCTATTTAAATAAGTTAAACACATCACCACACACACCCTTGTTGTTTTGTGAAGAAATCAAAGTTAAATCCTAATAGATCTGTACACAATCACCATCAACACACCCAAGTACTTTAATGAGTAACCACAAACTTAATTAAAGAAAGGGAAGGTCAGACCAAAAGTGTCCAAGTGAATGTGTCACTCAATACACCCCAGGTCTATCATTATGCAATGATGATGGCTCGATATAAGATCATACTCTTATTGCATGTGCATTCGTGTAGAGCAAGTCCTCGCTGACGGCGACTACGAACTCATTCCTGCTGGAGGTGAAGGCCAAGTGGAAGGTGAAGTGAATGCCGTCCAGGTCGAGCAAGACCCGAACGCAGCTGCAGAGGAGTCCCGAGCTAACAACGTGCCCGAAGGCAAGCCTCGGAGCATGTCCTATGTTTCAAAATCTTGCAACTATGTTTGTTAAGTTTTGCTTGTGCATTTACGTTTCAGGAGTTGAATTGAAACCTTAGTTGCATGATCCTAAGTACCTATGCTTGCAATACTAGTATGATAGGTCGATAGCTGCCATGCTATAAGGACCCGGTAAAAGTCGAGTGATTTCCTGTCACTCGCGAGATATAGGAATCACCTGCTTTACTTATGTTGGAATCATAAGGATGACAGGCGGGGATTTTTGTCATGTAGATGCCCCGTCCATGTATGCTAAAATTGGTTAAGGCCGAAAGGTACGGTACTGCTGGTTAAGTGTTTGAAAGCACTAAGCACTTGTTTGGGCATGGGACCGGTATGTTTAGTACCTGTTCGGAAGGGGGCGTGGCCTTGTCTTGCTTTCCCTGGCATTTATCCCCCTGTCGCTCACACGTGGCTCAAGACCGAGGACGGCCGGCTACGTCCGCGAAGTATGACCGGCTAAGGCTTGTGTCGAAGGGGAGTGGGCTCGAATTAACAAACTCGGAAGACATGGGAACGGCCTGGTTAGTGTCGACCCTTGGGGTTGATGCTTTTCCGTGTGTTTAGTATCCACCTCGCAAGGTTAAAAATCGGTTCGAACTGTCTGTTTCTCACAGCTAATGAGACTACTTAAACTCTGTGCTGCATTGAGTAATAAGTGGAACCTGGCGATGGGTAGAAACTTGATGCTTGCTTAATTGTTTGCTCAACTTGCTTGACTAGTATAGGTTGGCTTACGTAGAATGGTTAACTCAAATTAGAACCTGATGCTAAAACTTTGAAAGTAAGGACCCATTCTTAGTCGCTCTTTGGCAAAACAAACCCACAAGCCAAAAGCCTTGCATGTCTAGGAGTCGGTGATGTAGTTTTCACCCGACGGGTAGGTCTTGCTGAGTATTAGTATACTCAGCCTTGCTTGTTGAATTGTTTTCAGGTAGTGCTCTCGAGGAGATGGTTGCAAGTCTTACCTGGCCAACCACCCTTCCTCTAGGTTGGACCGTTATATGGGACGAGGATGCTTCTGAGTGACGTCACGACGGCTTCACGTGATGTTACTATCGTTTCAAATAAATAGTTTATTTCCGCTGCTTTTTCAAACTCTGAGACAACTGTTACTTTATGCTTTGAACTAGTTTGTAATAAAGTACCTCAAGTGGGACCTTTAAATAATTGTGGGTTGTTGTAATCTCTGGGACTCTCCTTCGAGAGGGTATTTGCATGACTCGTTTCGATCAAGGTAACTGTTCGTGGTTGCATCGGGTTCGACCCGACAGACTGACATCTTAATCTGTTTTAATTGCGATGTGACCAATGGAAGGTTAGTGCACTTAAGCCAGATTAATTTGAGCGGTTCTGCCACACCAAGTACATCAAGGATATACTCAGCAATAAGAGGACTCTACCCACAAGGGACACGGTGCAGCTAACCGAGGAATGTAGCTCCGCTATACTCAGGCCCCGCCTAAAGAAGAAGAAGGATCCTGGCTGCCCCACGATTTCATGCTCAATTGGGGGCCAAGACTTCAACAACGCCCTATGTGATTTGGGGGCGAGCGTCAGCGTCATGCCTAAGGTAGTCTTCGACGGTGCATGGCATATTTAATTTTCAAAACTTGCATCCATATTTTGATTATGCATTGCTTAGCATATAAAAAAAGAAAAATATTTTTGGCCCAGGCCGGTCGGCCCCACCTAGGCCAGCCGACCCCACTTGTCATCACCCATGGCCAGATCACCGCAGCAAGGAACCAGCAATCGTGCATGGGCATAACACGAGGGAGATTGAGAAAATTGGGCAGACACCCAGGCCGTTCGACTCCACCCAAGCCAGCCGGCCTCTCTCCACCGTTGTTGTCCCATCTTCACCTACCAGTAGCACCAGGAACAACAAAGTGGCCACCGACAGAAGTATGGGCACGACCAGCGCCATGTGCAGGCCGATCGGCCTCACAGGCTGGCTGGCCTCCCCCTGCCGCGCCTCTATAAAAGCCGGTGCCCAATGCTTCATCAACTCGCCCCAAGTACAGGTATGCGAGCTTCCTTAGCGCTGCACTTCTCCCTTTGCTCTAAAATCTCAAAAATCTCTAAGCAAGATTAGAGTGCAACCACAAGAAAATTCTGTTGAAATTAATCTTTAAATTTTTGTGAGAGCAAACCCCTTCCGGCTGAACGAGAACGTTTGTGGTGGTTGATTCCCCACAAGAACAACTAACCGAGTTGTGGTGATTAACCTCCCACAAGAATGCCTAATGAGGACCCAGTGTGTCCGAGGACCGGTGGATGGTCGCTTCCTGTTGTGATGAGTGATTGACAACTTGGTGTGGATTGACGTTTCCCTTGGCTCAAGTATTGCAGGTGTAGAATGCGGCTTGGTTGCATTGGTGCAGGTGAAGAACAGGCGCGAAAGGTCTTAGCCATGGCGGCCTCCGAGGAGCGGAGAGACAAGTAGGCTTGGTTCGAGGGACCCGATGGCCGGTGGATCAAGTGCGGTTCACATGCTGGCAAGAACGAGCAAGGGGACGTGGTTCCGGTGCGAGGTAGCAGCTCACAACCGAAGCTCGTACGCGGACGAGAAGCCGGCGCAAGGTGGCGGCTAACAACCGAAGTTTGCGCGCGGGGTTTGGTGATTTGGCCACAAAATCATCGGTGGACGGTTTCCCTTGGTTTGGGCCTCAAAACCAAGGACCGAGGACTCGACGAGGCGAACTTGGGCAGCTGGGCCTATGTGGGCTGACAGGGGCGGTTTAACCGCCCCCCAGGGCCGGTTTAACCGCCCCCCCTGGGCTGGCCCAAGAACGGCGTCGAGGAGCTTCGATCCGGAGGACACGCGGCGTGACTGCAAGGCTTGCGTCGGAGGGAAGCTAGCTTGCAGTGGAAGGTGCCCGAGCCGGAAAATATCTGAGATCAAAATGTCAAATTTGCCCCTGAGGGGTATGTATCACTTAGGGGTAGTTTAGTCTTTAGGACACCACCACTTGGACTACTAATAGGCCCCTTCAGCGCTGGTGGCTTTTATCTCTCTAGTTATCTCTTTAGGTTTTACTTTGAACTTGTTTTCCCCTTATCCCCTCCACCTAGAACTACTTCGAATCATTCCTAGTTTGTATAGGTGAATTCATGGTTATGTGATGGAGTTTGTGCTGCTCATCTTTGTGCCATGATTTGATTTCCCGAGCTCCCTTTCCTTTTCTTATTTTCGTGGGTATTTTCGGAGCTATTTTTGGGGGATTTTCGTTCTTCTCGTTCTAGGGCGTTTTCTCTCGGATTTCTTTGGGGGATTCACGTATGAGTGCCTTGTGCCTCTTTTGCTGGTGATCTCTTGCCCCCAAACGCCGAGAATCGCTCTGGATTTGAGATTTTCGGGATGAACTCGAGGTCATGGTGTTCTTCGCAAGATCTGCGATTCCGGGAGTTGTACTGAGTTAGAGGCCGAGATCTTTTGGGAAAACACTCCACAGGAGGTCTAGATCATCTGACCAAAATCTCGCCTCAAGAGCTCAAGCGGTTTGGGAGATCCATTTTTGTTTTGACTTTTTCCCGAGGCTCCCAGGCCCGGGCGGTTTAACCGCCGCCCCTGGCCGGTTTAACTGCCCCCCTGGGTGTGTTAGATCGAGCCGAGTTTCGGGTCGTTTTGGTGTTTGTTTCGATTGGTTCGAGTTCCGCTGCTCGTTTCTTGTTCCTAGGGTCAGTAGCTTGACAGTGGCTACGTGATCTTGGCAAGATTGCTCTCGGAGGTTTCGGAGTTGATTTGGGAGAATAGCCGGATTGTTTGGAAAGAATTTTTATCGGATCCCATTCACTCCCCCCCTCTCTGGTTGCCGTTTCGGTCCTTCAATTGGTATCAGAGCCGGTTACGGGTCTTTGCGACTCTAACCAGTCTAAGATCCAAAGATGGCGTACCGAGATCGGGGTTCCGGGCCTCCGCACTTCGATGGGAAGAACTACCCGAACTGGGTTGCGCGTATGGGCGCTTTCTTGCGAGGCAAAGGAAAGTTGCTGTGGGATGTGACGAAAGATGAAAACTATGTCAATCCCACCAACTTAGATGCCCAGGATGCAAAGGATAGATTTGAGGCGAATGCCTGAGCTGTTGACTACTTGTTCCGTGCTTTGTCCGCGGAGGAGTTTGAGCGTGTTTTGGGCGAGGACCTGGCTTGCCAGATCTGGCAGAAGCTCAAGGTAGCCCACGGTGGTGACAGCCATGTCAAGGCTAGGCTTTTCTCGATGTACAGGAGAGAGTATGAAAATTTTGCTCATTTGCCAGGAGAGTCTGTTGATGCTTTGTTTCAGCGTTTCACTTCGATTGTCAACAACATGAAAGCCAACATTACCGTGCTCCCATACTCGGATCATGACCGAGCTATCAAGCTCCTGCAAGCACTTGATAGATCCGTGTGGGGTGCCAAGGTTGAGGCGATCATGGAGTCGGCAAACTATGAGACTCTTTCTGTTGACGAGCTTTTCTCGAAGTTGAAGTCTTCTGAGGTTGACAGGCAGTTGCTTGCCAAGGCTAAGAGTCCGACTGATCCCCATAGTCTGGCTCTAGTCGGTGGCTCTGGATATGGACATGCTAACACTCCTAGACACTTTGCTTTGTCTTCTCTTGTGTCCCTTCCAGATGAAGAGTATGAGGTGCTGAGCGAGGAGGATCTCGCGTTGCTCACGAGGAGGTTCGAGCGGATGTACCAGAACCGCAAGGGTTCGAGGCGTGCCGAGAGTACGTGCTACAGATGCGGGAAGATGGGCCACTTCATCGCCGAGTGCCCCGAGGAGATCAAGAACGACTACAACCGCAAGCACCGCCCGCGAGACGACCACAAGCACCGTCCCAAGGACGAGTACCGCTCCAAGCAGAAGAACAAGGACGAGAGAAGATCCAAGAACAAGCACGGTGGACACAAGAAGCACAGATCTCGAGCGATGGTGGCTGATGCGAGCGACATCGACACAAGCTCCACCAACACGTCGTCAAGCTCAAGCAGTGAAGATGAAGACCGCGGCCACCGCAAGGAGAAGAAGAGCTTGAACCGCAACTTCAACGGCATCTCCTTCGCCGCCGTCGACTACTGCACCATGGCGCACGACTCCGTGAAGAGCAAGGACGACTCCGACTCCGACTCCGAGGATGAGGTGGGAGGCTTGGAGAACTCTTGGTTGATGGATTCTGGCTGCTTGAGACATATGACAGGTAATGGTAAGTGGTTCTCCAGTCTCACCCCGGTGGTGTCCAGGCAGTACATCACTTTCGGGGATAAGGGTAGAGGTAGAGTGTTGTCAGAGGGTGCTATTCAGGTGAGCGACACTTTCATGTTGAAGCGGGTTGCTCTTGTCAAGAATCTTGGTTTCAATTTGCTCTCAGTTTCTCAGCTTCTTGATGAGGGTTATGAGGTTCGCTTTAAGCGTGGTGATTCGAAAATTCTTGATTCTCGAGGTGACCTTGTGTGTATGATCATTCCTGAGGGACAGATTTTTCGTGCTGATTTTTCTCGATCTTTTGGTCCTTCACGGTGTTTGATCGCTGGTACTTCTTCTGAGCTTTGGAAGAGGCATAGGAGATTGGGTCATGTGAGCTTTGATTTACTCACACGCTTGAGTGCTCTTGACCTTATCCGAGGATTGCCCAAGCTCAAGTTCGAGAAAGATAGGGTATGTGCACCATGTAGGCATGGAAAAATGGTTGCTGCTTCTCACCCACCTTTGACAGATGTTATGACTGAGCGTCCAGGGGAGCTTTTGCACATGGATTTGGTTGGCCCCGCTCGAGTTCGTTCAGTTGGTGGGAAGTGGTATGTTCTTGTGGTTGTTGATGACTTTTCTCGGTATGCTTGGGTGTTCTTTCTGGCGTCGAAGGATGAGACTTTTCATTTTGTTCGAGATCTGATTTTAAGGTTGAAAAACGAGAGTAATGGTGGTGCCATGAGAGCTATTCGTAGCGACAATGGTACAGAATTTAAGAACACTCGTTTTGATGCCTTCTGTCGTGATCTTGGTCTTGAACATCAATACTCGTCGCCATATGTTGCTTGTCAGAATGGTGTTGTTGAGAGAAAGAACAGAACACTTTGTGAGATGGCTAGGACGATGCTAGATGAGCATAGGACTCCTAGGAAGTATTGGGCAGAAGCGGTGAACACAGCTTGCTATGTGTCGAATCGGATTTTCCTTCGTGCTTTCAAGAAGAAAACTTGCTATGAGCTTTTTCATGGTCGATCCCCCCGTGTGAGTCACTTTCGGGTTTTTGGTTGCAAGTGTTTCATCTTGAAGAAAGGAAATTTGGACAAGTTTGAGTCTCGTTCGATGGATGGAATTTTTCTTGGTTATGCTAATCACTCTCGAGCATATCGTGTGCTCAATCTTGAAACTAATCAAATCATGGAGACTTGCGAAGTCACCTTCGACGAGACCATTCCGTGTAGCTCTTCTGCTTTTGAGTGTGCAGGTGATGATGACTTGGGACAGCCCATCTTTGAGGAAGAACAGCCTGATGATGAAGATGATGAGGAATTTCAGGCACCGTGTGGAGATCGTGTACCTTCTACTTCCACTACTACCACGACGTTCGACGACGGCCCCTCTGCTACACCTTCGTCGAGTTGCGCACCAGATCGAGTTCAAGTGGAAGCTGATGTTGAGGGGGAGGCAATCTCGAGGCGAGAAGCTCCCCGGCTGGTACAGAGGGATCATCCACCTTCGAAGATCATCGGGAACATGGATGAACGCACTACACGGTCGAGGTCACAGAACATCTCTCATTATGCTCATTCTGCTTTTGTCGCGTCTTTTGAGCCCAAAAATGTTGGACACGCTTTATCTGATTCCGATTGGGTCAATGCCATGCATGAAGAGCTTGAAAACTTTGAGAGAAATCAGGTGTGGAAGTTAGTAGAACCACCTCCAAATTGCCATCCCATAGGAACCAAGTGGGTGTTCAAAAACAAGAGGGATGAGAGTGGTGAGATTGTGAGAAACAAAGCGAGGTTGGTTGCTCAGGGGTTTTCGCAGCAGGAGGGGATAGATTATGAGGAGACATTTGCTCCTGTTGCCCGTTTGGAGGCAATTCGGATCCTTCTAGCATTTGCAGTTGCTAAAGGGTTCAAATTGTACCAAATGGATGTGAAGAGTGCCTTCTTGAATGGGGTGATCGAGGAAGAAGTGTATGTGAGGCAGCCCCCGGGTTTTGAGAGTGAGAGATACCCACACCGAGTGTACAAACTCCACCGAGCTTTATATGGCCTAAAGCAAGCACCCAGAGCGTGGTATGGTAGATTGAGAGGGTTCTTGCTTAGCAAGGGGTTTGTGATGGGGAAGGTTGATAAGACGCTCTTCTTGCTGAGAAATGGCAAAGATCTTTTAATCGTTCAGATTTACGTGGATGATATCATTTTTGGTGGCTCTTCTCATGATCTTGTTGCCAAGTTTGCAGACGATATGAGCAGGGAATTTGAGATGTCGATGATGGGAGAGTTGCAGTTCTTTCTCGGGCTGCAGATCAAGCAAACCAAGGATGGGACATTTGTGCACCAAAGCAAGTACACCAAGGACATTCTCAAGAAATTCGACATGAGCGACTCCAAGCCGATGACTACGCCGATGAGTACGACTACAGCTTTGGATGCGGATGAGGACGGAGAACCAGTGGACCAGAAGGAGTACCGGAGCATGATCGGCTCCCTCCTCTACTTGACGGCGACGAGGCCGGACATACAGTTCAGCGTGTGTCTGTGCGCTCGTTTTCAGGCTTCACCGAGGACTTCACATCGTCAGGCCGTCAAGAGGATTTTCAGGTATCTCAAGTTTACTCCTGAGCTGGGTCTTTGGTATTCTGCCGATTCCACTCTTGCACTTCATGGTTTTTCTGATGCGGATTTTGCTGGATGTCGTGTTGATCGCAAGTCTACTTCTGGTCAGTGTCAGTTTCTTGGTTCGTCTCTTGTGTCTTGGTCTTCTCGCAAGCAGTCTAGTGTAGCCCAATCCACCACTGAAGCCGAGTATGTTGCTGCTGCTAGCTGTTGTTCTCAGTTGCTTTGGATCACATACACCTTGAGAGACTTTGGCTTAGACATGTCCCATGTTCCACTTCTTTGTGATAGCACCAGTGCCATAAGCGTAGCCAAAAATCCTGTGCTTCATTCCAAAACCAAACACATAGAAGTGAGGTACCACTTTCTGAGAGATCATGTGGAGAAAGGAGATATTGAGCTTGCCCACGTTTCTACCCAAAACCAGCTTGCAGACATTTTCACTAAGCCACTTGACCAAGTTACCTTCACCCGCTTGCGAGGAGAACTTGGTGTGTGTGCAGTTTACTGAGCTGAGTTTTGGAGGCTTCTCTTGTAGCATATGTATATTTTTGTACCATCTTTGTATCTTGATGTATATTTTGCTTGCTTTTGTATCTTGATTTCATCTTTTGTATCATATCTTAGGATGAGCTTCTCCTATATGCAGTGATTGGTACAACTTGCTACATTTTAGAGTTTAGGCAGGCTGGCTAGGGATTGATTGGATGGATGGCTATGCTCTTGATGGTCTTGATATATATTCTATTGAGATAGCTTCTTTTCGAATTAAAATGACAAACTGAACTTAATTCCTTCACCCATGAGTAAATGCCTTTGCATGTCTTGTTTGAGCCGAAATAGCTAAATCTTGCTTAAGATCATGCTAGGGTGTGATATTCTTTTCAAATGGGTCAAAGACCTTTGTCATTGTAAATGTTTAGCCCATGCTTTATCTTGTGGAGGAGCATAAGCTTCTTTCTGTCGCAAAGACATTTCATGTACCATGCTTAAGCTTGAAAAACTTGAAAAATGAGATGTCTATGCATGAAAGAAGAAAGATGAGAAAAAGAAATATTTGCTGAATTTATGCTCATGTCTCTATGCTTTCACCATTGCACACACTTGCACACATGGGTGCTAAGCGGTTGCATGTTGTTTGCCGGAGAAGTCTCCCATGAGAAGTGAACACATGGCTCCGTGCTTTGACATGACATGAGGTAGAACTTGGGCGTTTATGATGATCTTTTGTCAAGAATGCTTGTCCTTTCATGATTTTGGTGAGATGAAGTTTATTTTTGCTTAAACAATCCATGGTTAGGACTTTGCTCATGCGGTGACATTTTTGATAAAAATCCACAATTTGCTCATGGCTTTGTCAATTGGATATATGTCTTCACCTTCTTGATGGCAATGCCCGTGTGACATGATGAACTAGCTTGTATGCCTCTTCTCTAACTTGTAGCATTTTGTATTGCTCATTGTATATTTGAGAAGCTTGTAGTTGCATTTTGTACATTTTGCCTTGATGTGTGCATTGTCAACAAGGGGGAGAATTTCTGGAGCATTTGGCAAGGGGGAGTCGCTGCTGAATTTAGAAGAAAGCTTTTGCTCTAGATTTGTCGAAATTGTGTGAGAGGTTGAAAGTTTTGCCCAAATGAGGTTTTCTGAAATTTGCGAAGTTTCTGAGAGTTTGATCATTGGAATATCTTGCTGGGCATATTTGGAAGGTTTTCAAGTTGGAACGGCATCGTTGCGAGTTGTTTTGTGAAATTTTGGCCTTTTCCACTTTGGTCATCTGCCAGGGGCGGTTTAACCGCCCCCCCTGGGCGGTTTAACCGCCCCTGTGCTGAGTGCACAAAGTTTGTGATGGTTTGAGCCATTTTCGAGTGTTTTTCGCACGCACAAGTTCACTTGTTCAGGGGGAGTTGCATCTTTGCAGGGGGAGTGCTTTGAGAGTCCTGAAAAGTGAGTTGGAGGATTTGAAGTTTGAAATTTGTGCTTTGTGCTTTTGCTCTTTTGCCGATGGTGTTGAGCCCTTTCGCTTCTTCTTGAAGGGTCGGCGTTTCTGGAGCTTTCTCTTGCAGAGTGACTTTGTTCTCGGCTTGTTCTTGCTTTTAGTCACTTGCTTGAGTCTTGTTTTCGATTTCTTTTATATTTTCTTCATATCAATTGGTTACTATGTGTGTGTTGTCAATGCACTCATCAAGGGGGAGATTGAGGACCCAGTGTGTCCGAGGACCGGTGGATGGTCGCTTCCTGGTGTGATGAGTGATTGACAACGTGGTGTGGATTGACGTTTCCCTTGGCTCAAGTATTGCAGGTGTAGAATGCGGCTTGGTTGCATTGGTGCAGGTGAAGAACAGGCGCGAAAGGTCTTAGCCATGGCGGCCTCCGAGGAGCGGAGAGACAAGTAGGCTTGGTTCGAGGGACCCGATGGCCGGTGGATCAAGTGCGGTTCACATGCTGGCAAGAACGAGCAAGGGGACGTGGTTCCGGTGCGAGGTAGCGGCTCACAACCGAAGCTCGTACGCGGACGAGAAGCCGGCGCAAGGTGGCGGCTAACAACCGAAGTTTGCGCGCGGGGTTTGGTGATTTGGCCACAAAATCATCGGTGGACGGTTTCCCTTGGTTTGGGCCTCAAAACCAAGGACCGAGGACTCGACGAGGCGAACTTGGGCAGCTGGGCCTGTGTGGGCTGACAGGGGCGGTTTAACCGCCCCCCAGGGCCGGTTTAACCGCCCCCCCCTGGGCTGGCCCAAGAACGGCGTCGAGGAGCTTCGATCCGGAGGACACGCGGCGTGACTGCAAGGCTTGCGTCGGAGGGAAGCTAGCTTGCAGTGGAAGGTGCCCGAGCCGGAAAATATCTGAGATCAAATGTCAAATTTGCCCCTGAGGGGTATGTATCACTTAGGGGTAGTTTAGTCTTTAGGACACCACCACTTGGACTACTAATAGGCCCCTTCAGGGCTGGTGGCTGTCATCTCTCTAGTTATCTCTTTAGGTTTTACTTTGAACTTGTTTTCCCCTTATCCCCTCCACCTAGAACTACTTCGAATCATTCCTAGTTTGTATAGGTGAATTCATGGTTATGTGATGGAGTTTGTGCTGCTCATCTTTGTGCCATGATTTGATTTCCCGAGCTCCCTTTCCTTTTTCTATTTTCGTGGGTATTTTCGGAGCTATTTTTGGGGGATTTTCGTTCTTCTTGTTCTAGGGCGTTTTCTCTCGGATTTCTTTGGGGGATTCACGTATGAGTGCCTTGTGCCTCTTTTGCTGGTGATCTCTTGCCCCCAAACGCCGAGAATCGCTCTGGATTTGAGATTTTCGGGATGAACTCGAGGTCATGGTGTTCTTCGCGAGATCTGCGATTCCGGGAGTTGTACTGAGTTAGAGGCCGAGATCTTTTGGGAAAACACTCCACTGGAGGTCTAGATCATCTGACCAAAATCTCGCCTCAAGAGCTCAAGCGGTTTGGGAGATCCACTTTTGTTTTGACTTTTTCCCGAGGCTCCCAGGCCCGGGCGGTTTAACCGCCCCCCTGGCCGGTTTAACCGCCCCCCCCTGGGTGTGTTAGATCGAGCCGAGTTTCGGGTCGTTTTGGTGTTCGTTTCGATTGGTTCGAGTTCCGCTGCTCGTTTCTTGTTCCTAGGGTCAGTAGCTTGACAGTGGCTACGTGATCTTGGCAAGATTGCTCTCGGAGGTTTCGGAGTTGATTTGGGAGAATAGCCGGATTGTTTGGAAAGAATTTTTATCGGCTCCCATTCACTCCCCCCCTCTCTGGTCGCCGTTTCGGTCCTTCACCTAACCACTGACTGCCTAACCCTTGATTTCCTTCGGGTATTGTAGAGCTAATCTTTTGCAGGAATCATGTGGACTAAGGCGAAAACAACGGTATGGGGAGTGGTGACCAAGCTAGGAACATCAAGTTCAGAGCGATCCCGAAGCTCCTCTGCTTCCCGGGAAACTATGTCTATTGATTCATCTCAACAGGACACAGTGTCCCAGGAGAGCGAGAGGCAAGAAGTGCCCCGGAACAGGCTCTGTATCCGGATCATGACCCGGGTTGAGCACATCATCGTCAGGACCGAAGAAGAGAGAGCGGCGCTTGACAAGCTCCAGAACCGCATCTTCAGCCATGCTAAGTACTTTGACGCCATACTGCTAATCAAGACCGGTCTCGGGGGAGACATGGAACGGGCATTCAACAATGCCGAATGGCAAAACTTCTACCCCGTCTCAGAAACAGGTTCGCATTTTCTGACTATGGAGTTTCTGATGAGTTTGAAAGTTGAGGTTCTTCCCAATGAGACGAACATCCATTTTCGGTTTTTCAATGAGGATTTTATCTTGAGTCCGAAACAGCTCAGTGAGGCTCTTGGTTTCCACAAGAGATGCATCATTGACGCTAACTTTTTGGTGACTAACCACCAGTACAATCGTGCCCAATGGTGGGATAGCATCACAAGTGAGCCTCTCTCTGGGAAAAACAGCATCACTTCTATCCATAACCCCACGCTTTGCTTTCTGGCAAAATGGATTGCCATGGTGGTCCACCCGTGTGCTGATTTGCGTCTTTGCCTTTTGCCTGAGTTAGAGTGCCTTTATGCCATGGTGAAGAAAATTCGTTTCTCACCTGTCATGACTCATGAGCATGCTCGATGACTGGCAAAGGTTAGTCACTGGCCAAGCCACCATTGACATAACCTCGCTGGTCACTCGCATTGCCACCCATGTTGGTGCTTTGCAGGGCACTCAAGTTTCCTTCCTACCCACTTCACCGGAGTGTCAATCTTGCATCGGTTTAGACCATTTTACCCAAGGCCACTTGATTCGTGAAGGCCCTGGCCATACTCTTTTTATGTGCTACCCCGGTTTCATCGATCAAGTCCAGCTCCCGTGCCCGGCTCTCTCGCTGAAATTGGCGAAAAGTCTAACCTTGCAGCTCAGACGGAAGGAACCCGCTCGCCACAGTGTCACAGGACCCATGACACGTGGCAGGCGCGCCAGGCACGATAGCGAAACCGGAACATCTACCACACCTCGGCCCGAGTGCCACCAGCAGCAGCAGCCCGAGTACCATCAGCAGCAGCATCAGGAAACGTACGACTACTACCAGGAGACAGGATATGGACCGCAAGTCGGACCATCTGCGTCTGCCAGGTATGACTACGAGAACCCGGTCGCCCGGGGAATCTCGGAGCTCAATGCCAGGCTGGACATGGTGAGCTTACAACAGGCAATAAGCGACAACCTTGCTCGTAACACCGACCTCACCCAGTAGAACTGGGGATGACCACATCCCTCCAGACTGACCTTTACGGCTTCTTCAGCTACATGCACTACGACCCCAACCAGTACTACCAGCATGACGACGGTTTATATTAGTTTGGGTACGAATCTGTTCAAAGCCTCATGGCCAGAATGAATTATAAACTCACGATGCCAAAGATACTACTACCAAGTTTGCAAAGTATGCACTAAAGCATAAAGTTCCTTATCGTAAGTAGAATATCGCAGGCTAGCACCGCTTAATTTTTCACTAAAATAAGCAACCAGTTTTCCTTCTTGTAACAAAACAGCACCTAGCCCAGTACCACTAGCATCACATTCAATCTCAAATATTTTACCAAATTAAGGCAATTGCAAGAGAGGAGCATGGGTTAACTTATCTTTCAAAGTAGTGAACGCAGCCTCCTATGAACCAGTCCAAGTAAACGGCACACCTTTCTTTGTAAGCTCATGTAGAGGTGCTGCAATCGAGCTAAAATCCCGGACGAAGCGGCGGTAGAAACCTACAAGTCCAAGAAAACTCCGAATCTGTGTGACCATCGTCGGCGTAGGCCACTCCCGAATGACATCAATCTTGCTGTTGTCCACCTCAATGCCCTGTGGAGTAACAACATAACCAAGAAACGAGACACGTTGCGTGCAAAAGATGCATTTTTCCATGTTAGCAAATAAGCGGGCAGC
>WEIB01001092.1:0-22504 GCA_015476505.1 Urochloa ruziziensis | reverse complement strand
ACTTGATCAGCTTCCTTGGTACTTATGGGAAGCCAAAAGATACACTGGAAGCACGGCAGGAGCTGAAACGTTTGAATCTACGGAATGATCTACATCCAGAAAACAGACAAAGGACGCGAGTACCTGCGTCTCGCCAGCTTCACTCTCAGCAAAGAGGAGAAGACAAGTATGTTTGAATGCTTGAACAGTATCAAGGTCCCGTCAGGCTATTCCTCCAATATTAAAGGAATAATTAACACGAAAGATAAGAAGTTCACAAACCTTAAGTCTCACGACTGGTCATGTGTTGATGACCCAACTGTTTCCCGTCATACTGAGGGGTGTGCTACCAGTTAATGTGCAGAAAGCGGTTGTGAAGTTATATGCATTCCTTAATGCAATTTCTCAGAAGGCGATCAATCCTAAATATTTGGATAGGCTACAGAACGACCTGGTCCAATGTCTTGTCAGCTTTGAGATGATATTTTTACCATCCTTGTTCAATATTATGACACATCTATTGGTTCACATCGTCAAAGAGATTTGTATACTGGGCCCGGTATTACTTCATAACATGTTCCCTTTTGAGATACTTTGCTGTCCTGAAGAAGTATGTACATAATCGTGCTCGTCCAGAAGGATGCATTGCTAAGGGATACGAAACAGAGGAGGTGATTGAATTCTGTGTTGACTTTATTGAAGACCTCAAGCCGATTGGGATGCCTGAATCACATCATGTGGGGAGACTTGGTGGAAAGGGCACACTAGGAAGAAAGACGATGGTAATCAGAGACATGCTGACATTTCGTAAAGCACATCACACAATTCTACAGCAGTCAGCCTTAGTTGCTCTATACATCCAGGAGCATATGAAGATTCTGTACAAAGAAAATCCAGGAAAGACTACAACCTTTATTCAACGTCAGCACAATAGTAATTTTGCAGATTGGTTGCGAGAACGTCTGATGAGTGTTGTGGGTATTGATGCGCAACTAGCCTTTCTAGCTAGGGGTATGGCAAACTGAATTTCTGGTACGCATGCAATTGGTACATATACACGTCTTTGCTAATCAACTAAAAGAAATATCTTTAACTTTGTTTTCGCCAATAGTGTGCATAACAGGGGCCAGACAATAATTTATGTGGATACTACGTCTGCGAGTACATGCATAGCTGGATTAAAAAAACATTTACTGACCATGATAGATATTATGGTACGCAATTAATATTTACACATTTCTAATTCAAGTGCACCATTATTATATTTTAATTTTAATTGTTTGCAAATTGTAGATGATGAGCATCTCGGCTAAAAGTCTCGAGAAGCATAAGATCAACGCAATTTCAGAACAACTTGTGGGATTTATTTGGGATGAGATCGTCAATGAAGGCGGAGAATTTCATTATCCAGATTCATGGGATCATCCGGACAACTCAAGCCGTCGTTCCTCTTCCGCTCTTCCTAGTTCCTCAGCTCGTCCTTGTTCCTCTGTCGGTCCTAGTCGTAGATCGTAATGCATGCATGGATCTTAAGTTGTACTATAAACTTAACTCTTTGGCACTAAAATGTAATATATATGTCTTTTTTATTGTTATGTATACGAGCGCGACCTATACGAATACTTATTAGTGCAGTACGACATCCGTATTAGAACAAATACGTAGGCAAAATACGTATACAAACAAATATATATGTGCTAGCTGGAAAAAGAAAAAATAAATCGTGATAATTTGCACCGGTTGGTGACACAAACCGGTGCTAAAGGGGCTCGCGCATGCGCCACATGCACGTCCCCTTTAGCACTGTTCATCTAGTGAAAATTCTTCTTCAGCAGGGGGCGATCGCCCAGCTTTGACTCAACATAGCTCCGACCCTGTTGGTATTGCAAATAATTCGCAACAAAAATTTTCCATTCTAATCTAGAAATTGCTTATTACTGCCTCGAAATTGAATTCTATAACTCCAAACTGCTAGCCTGATATAGTGTTCAAGACTCTTGGTATAGTGGTGCTATCTGTAACAATAAACTGTTTTCTTTTCAAACAATGGTTTGGAATTTCAGTTGTGACGTGTTCTTCAGTAAAATTCGGCCTGATGCAGCGAAGAGGGAGAGAATGATGTCTTTGCGCTGGAGTTCCTGTCTGCCAATGGAGCACATTAAAATAGTAACAATAGTGAAGAGATGAGAAAGCAGACGTGGACTAGGCATACCCTAACGATTGACGCCAAACGTGGTAAGCTTGTTATGGCTACCTACAACTACAATGCAAAACAGTACTATCTTAAGTTTGGTTGAATTGTCCATGAAGATTTGATCCATATATCCGGAGGATCCTCTATATATGAATTCGACCACACAAAATGTGTTCTATGGGGGTCTTTAAATTCGTGTAAAGTGGTGAAAAGTATGAAAAGTTTATACATTGGGCCACGTGCAAAAAAGAAAAAATAAACTGACACGGTTCTCTAAAAAAAACTAGCACACCGATGTAACTAATCAATTACAGCACAAATGGAGCTAACAAATGCAAACTTGTAGTTCACGACTAGCAGCCATGACTTGGTGCCAGGGACCACTGTAGCCGTTGACAAGCAAGTACAACATACGGTCATTGATGCTAACCAGCAATCTCAGACTCAGAGTATAGGGCAGCCGACGAGTACAACAGTGAACAGTCCAGCCAGTGATGCTTTGCTGGTGCAATACTCAAGGTTTCCTGTCGGAATATTTATCTTGTTTCCCAATGCCTTCCTTTCCCACTACTGTGTATTTGTGTATAATTTTCCAACAAAATCTCTATGCTGGCACAACGTATCACGATGAACTGGTGTCAAAAGTTGTTGCTCCTTTGTGCATTTTCCTATGGGTGACAAAACCGAAACCAAAATACAAAATGCCGACAGGGCAATGCACAAATCATTTCTCTGTTGGTTAACCGACAGGGATATCTTTACAAGGAAATAAACATTTGCCTGACGGTTTTTCATTTTCCTAACCCACAAGGAAATCAACAATTTCCGTTTAGTTATTTCCCTGAGGGTATACTGGAAACCGACAAAGAAATATGAATTTCCATGTGGGTATTCAAGAAAACCCATAAGGAAATTCCGCTTTTCCAGTAGTGATGACTTCTCGATGCCTTCCATCCCAAGTTAGATTGTTGTCACTCCCATACTCCCCACCGTAAAATTGAATGGTTGGAACTTGTTTTCTAGGTTGCTGCCCTTACCTTCAAACATGGACTGAGTCGGTAGTATATCACTACTAGAGAAGTGGCCATTTGCACCGGTTGAGAACCCCTTTTAGCACCGGGTTCTCAACCGGTGCTAATGTTTCGGTGCTAAAGGTGTCCACATTTAGCACCGGGTCAAACACCCGGTGCTAAATGTATCCTTTAGCATCGGTTAAAAACACCACCCGATGTTAAAAGATTTTAGACAAAAAAATAAATGTTTCTCCTACTCTTTTTCCTCTCTCTCCTCTCTTTTTTCTTCCAGCATCTTTTCTCCCTGTTCTTCTCCCTGTTCTTCTCCCTGTTCTGTTCTTGTTCGTCAAGAACGTGTTCTTGTTCTTCAAAAACAGACATGGCTAAAATTGACCCAAGATTCATAAGCCTCTAAATAACATCACATGGACATGGCTAAAATTGACCCAAGATTCATATACATTCATACACCTCAAGTCAATCCAACCTTTGGCTAAAAAATATCTGAAATTACAAAAATTCAACACTCATATACATTCATACACCTAAAGTCTATCCAACCTTTGGTAAAAAAATTCAAGCTCCAATGCTTATATACCTCGCACGAGCAGCCACCGCCGGACGCCACCGTGGTGGCCTGGCCCCGCGCTCGCCTCCGTGGCGGCCTGTCCCCTGCGCCCGCGCACGTAGCCGTCGCAGCCCTTCCGCGCCGGCCGCCGCAGCCCCTCCGCGTCGGGCCACCGCAGCTAGGCCGCCTCTGCGCCGGCCGCTGCAGCTGGCCCGCCGCCGCCCCTCCGCGCCCGCCGCCGCAGCCCCTCCATGCCCGCCTCCGCGCCGGCCGCCGCAGGCCCTCCGCGCCCGCGCCCGCGCCCGCAAGCACCGCCGGGGCCATCGCTTTCCCGGTCTGGGAGAGATGGAGAAGAGAATGGGATAATGTTGAGGAGTAAGGAGAAAGAGAGAAGGAAAGGAAAGAAAAAAAAAGGAGAAGAGGAGGCGTGGGGCGCTGTCCTCTGTTCGCTGCACACATTTAGCATCGGTGCTGGCCTTCAACCGGTGCTAAATGTTTTAGCACCGGTTGGAGGCCAGCACCGGTGCTAATGGGTTGGCTTTTGCACCGGATTTTGGTATCAACCGGTGTTAAAGCACTCTCCATCTAGCCCTCGCAGCTCTATCAGGCCTCTATTTGTTGAACCCGGTGCTAATGCCCCATTAGCACCGGGTCAAAAAATGGTCCCTGTTTCTGTGCTCCGCGGATGCCTCGTTCTCTTCTAGTGTATACTTGTGGTTCGTGAATTGAACGAATAATTAGCAACACACCTATTAGTCAACTACCACATGTTTGAAGCTCGTACACTTTTTTATGGGTTGGAGGTTGTTCTCCAGGATCCCGCTGTTGCTGCCATGTAACACGGCCTGTCTCTCTCTATATAGTATACACAAAAGCCGTGGGGTTGATTCTGAAATCTAGTGAGCAACTCCATATATAATTATTAGTCAATTACTATATGATAGAGACACACATCTTTGGGCAAATCACTCGTTTTCTTTAGGCTCTAGGCCTAATGGAGTTAGGCTAGAGTAGGTTATTCAGGTATGCATCGCTCCAAGCTGATTTGGATGCTGTACTAGACCAAATAGAACCCCTAGGTCCTCGTGTGGATAAAACGCGTGCCAGATTTTGTGACCACAGTAACACAAAGGAGAGAATGAAACTGTTGTGAAGTAAAAGTGAGGAGACAAATGGAATGGATTGATCTCATTGATGGGGGATTGTTTACATATATACAGGGTGAAGGGACATTTGGCCCTTTGGAGGCACCCCTTCAGGAAGGATGCCCCCTTTCTCTAATTAAGTAATTAACTAATTAATTACAGGAATTGATCACTAATTAAACTACTAATTAATTTCTCAACACTCCCCCTTGATCAATTGCTTCTTGAGATCTTGTAAACAGTCCATGAGTGATTCCTTCGATCTTCATGAATTATATAGGAAAACTCCTCCAAAAACCCGGTGGGAAAAAACTTGAGGAGAACCTAATTTTATGTGTATATGCCATCAAAATTCCTTTAAAACCCGGTGGGACAATATATGGAGAAAATGATATGGCATATGTGATTATTGTCTCATTGGAAACTTATATGAGAAAAACCTTGAAAGGAAAACTCATAAAAAAGTTTCAGATCAATAGTATGATCTGTGGATCATATTTGAATAATCTCCCCCAAAACCCAATGGGAAAATATGAGGAGAAATGATATGTCTTTGATATCTCCTTAAAAACTCTTGTAGAGAAAAGAGAAGATAGGACATACAATATATCTTGAATATCATCCTTTAAAAACCCCGGTGGGGAAAATAGGTGATATGACATATATTCTTGTATTGATATTACCTCATTGTTGACGGCCATTACAACCTAGTTTTGACCGTCAACAATTCGGTGAAATGAGGATGATCATACCATGTTCCATGCATAAATGTGTTTATACTAACAAATTCCATAAGTTTTGGATGAGTTATGGTTGCAGGATGAAATAGGTGAAACAAGGGCCAAACCTGGCACAGAGCCAGGCCGGCCGGCCTAGCCCAGGCTGACCGGCCTCCCCTGGCCAGGTCTGGCCACGTCACTAATCCAGGAGCTCAAGCAAACACCTAGGATGATCAAGCACCGTGCAGTAAACGTCGGTTTGATCCAAGGACCCGAAAGGCTTAGATGGGAAACACATGGATTGAAGGGCCCACCGACCTCGGATTCTTAGACAAGCTCAACCGAACGCAACCGTTACCGACCTCAGGAAGCAATCAGGAGCGTCCACGACGAAGGCGGTGGCCAGGAGGGCCAGGTGTAGGCCGATCGGCCTACACCAGGCCGGCCGGCCTCCTGCTGCATCCTCACGTGACCAACTTCAGCGTGGAGGTTAAGCAGGTGGTTGGCATGACAGTTAAGCTGGCTACCAACCTTGGGAGGCTATAAAAGGACACTTCCTCTTCACCCCAAGACACACACCACACTTTTCAAGTCTTTACTTGAAGGGAGATCTTGTATCTTTTCCATTTCTTAGATTAGGATTAGAGTTGGGAGTAGAGTCGAGTCGAGCTTCGCTCGGATCTTCAGAGTCTTCGGAGTTCTGGTAAAGCTCTTGTATCCTTTCTTCTTTTGAAGAGTTTATCATAACAATACTATCTTATTCAGAGCTTAAGTTATCTTTCATATTTATTTCTTGCTCTTTCTTAGAGTAAAGTTCTTAGCTCTTTTCAGAGTTAAGTTTTGTCTCCCTTTAGTTTTAGTGTAGAGTTTAGTTTTAGCTCTACCAGGTTTTATCTCGCGGGTTTGCTCGCCTTGACCGGGCCGTAAGACGCCTTAGGGAAGATGGGGATTTCTCTTGACAGGCCTCAAGAGAAATCTAATCTTCGAGTGCAGACGTGGTGTCTGGCTTGTTGATTAACTAGGAATTGTGTTGCACCCCACGGAACTGCAGTGGTAGGCAGCAGGTGGTGACAGCCCTGTCCATCCTTCGTAGTCCACCATGTTCGGGTGTATTCATAACAGTAGTACTGAGCCCGGAGAACCCCCTCTCTCACCCCGTTCTGAGGTTCCCCGTTCTAGCCGTCGAAGCGAGCTCTGTTCCCGGTATCTAAGCTAGAGTCTAGGCTAAGCTAGAGTGTCTTTTGCTCTGAGTTAGGAAGTATCTAAGTCCGGTCTCTCCCAACATCTTTCCTTTTCTATAGACTTAGGAGCTTCTGTGTGTCGCTGGTCTTTCAGACCTTCTATCCGGTCATTCATTTGACCATTATCCCTCAAACCTAGAGTTTGTACCCTTGGGTTTTTGGCTTGATATTTCGGGCAAGATTTATCATATCATTCTTCAATACACTTTAACCATCTGCTTCCATGCGGAAATATAAATACGATACTCTGGGATAACTCCCGAGGTGAAGTGCTACAACGAGATATATTCTGTGGGCTTGCAGAATCCATTTTGCATACAACGACATATATCTTCGCGCTCTTGAGCGTTGCTAAAAACGTGACATATATCTTCGCGCTCTTGAGTGTTGCACTCCTTAGCGTCACGTTTTTAGCAACGCTCAAGAGCGCGAAGATATATGTCGTTGTATGCAAAATGGATTCTGCAAGCACACATAATATATCTCATTGTAGCACTTCACCTCGGGAGTTATCCAGGGTATCGTATTTATATTTCCGCAGGGAAGCAGATGGTTAAAGTGTATTGAAGAATGATATGATAAATCTTGCCAGAAATATCAAGCCAAAAACCCAAGGGTACAAACTCTAGGTTTGAGGGATAATGGTCAAGTGAATGACCGGATAGAAGGTTTGAAAGACCAGCGACACACAGAAGCTCCTAAGTCTATAGAAAAGGAAAGATGCTGGGAGAGACCGGACTTAGATACTTCCTAACTCAGAGCAAAAGACACTCTAGCCTTAGCCTAGACTCTAGCTTAGATACTAGGGACAGAGCTCGCTTCGAAGGCTAGAACGGGAGAACCTCAGAACGGGGTGAGAGAGGGGGTTCTCCGGGCTCAGCACTACTGTTATGAATACACCCGAACGTGGTGGACTACGAAGGACGGACAGGGCTGTCACCACATGCCGCCTACCACTGCAGTTCCGTGGGGTGCAACACACTTCCTAGTTAATCAACAAGCCAGACACCACGTCTGCACTCGAAGATTAAGATTTCTCTTGAGGCCTGTCAAGAGAAATCCCTGTCTTCCCTAAGGCGTCTTACGGCCCGGTCAAGGCGAGCAAACCCGCGAGATAAAACCCGGTAGAGCTAAAACTAAACTCTAAACTAAAACTAAAGGGAGACAGAACTTGTGGATTAGTGACGTGGCCAGACCTAGCCAGGGGAGGCCAGTCGACCTGGGCTAGGCCGGCCGGCTTGGCTTTGTGCCAGGTTTGGCCCTTGTTTCACCTGTTTCATCCTGCAACCATAACTCATCCAAAACTTATGGAATTTGTTAGTATAAACACTATTATGCATGGAACATGGTATGCGTTTCATCGAATTGTTGACGGTCAAAACTGGGTTGTAACGGTCGTCGACAGTGGTGTCTTGTATTGATGAACTGGCCAAAGCTCTTGAGCAATGGCGAGTCTATGAACGGTTACAATGGATGAGAGGGATGCCCTTGGGGGGTTGGCCTAGGCCGCCTTATATAGGCTGACGGCCTAGGGTTACAAGTCGGTTGAGATCTAATCCTATCAGTTTACAGTTTGGAAGGCAATCCGAGTCGGCTGCGGTGTAATCTCCAAGATATCCATGCGTGATCTGCCAGCTGGGTCGCATGTATCTCGCTTGATCTGGGTGTCACGTCGCACGCCTTGTGGGCTAAGTCTTCACAGTCTTGTCCTACAAGCTTGGGCTGTTTTGTGGGCCCGGCCATGGGTCGGCCCACACCACTGTCAGACGTGGGCCCAGGGCGAGTGTTAACCTGGTCGGTGAGGGGCCCCCAGGTACCAATATCCCACAAGTCCCCGAGCAACGTGCAGGCGCGTGGAGGGCTGTCGATGAAGAAGCGAGGCCATCGAAAATGGTTGAAGCATCTTGATCACTAGGCCGACACAAGGGTGTGCGGTGCTGATTAAAAATCGGGGCTGATCTTGATCAGGTCCGTGTGGCTGGGTGCCATCCGGTGACCGAGTCGGACTCCTGATGGTGCCGAGTCACTTCGAGATAAAATGACCCGACTTGTCGAGGCATATGGAGAGCGACTGAAAGGAGCTCTCCATATGGAGTAGTCCCCGAGCATTGGTGGGATTAGCATAATCGGACCAATGGTCAAAAAGAAAAAATAATCCAAGCCTAAAAAACTGCTGGGCCGCCCAAAGGATAAGGACGCCACGACAACCTGGCCTGGTCAAGGTAGAAATAGAAATCCCGTGATCGTCGCATGCATGCATTCAAGAAAAAAAAGCCAAAAGCGGTATAGCGACATAAAGGCGCCCAGCGCATTGAGGCGCGGATTTGCCGCGATCCGGAAGTCACGCGTGAATAGTAACGGTGGCATGTGCATGCACAGAGGCCCATAGATCTTGAGAGGATACATCAAAGTGTAAGAGATGAAAGGTAGCCAAGTAAAAATATTCTTGGGGGGGGGGGGGGAAGGCTGCTCGTCCGCCGGAATGGAAGTCTGGAGCCATCGTCCATGGTGCTAGAAGAAAACTTGCGAGCGGAGGGAGGAAAGCCTGGACAGCTGGTGGCCCTTATCCTGCTATGGGCATAGCAGGCAGCGCAGGAGCTGTGCACTTCACAGCATCGCCGGTGCCGAGGGAAACCTGAATGCTGCCAGCCTTTTACTTCCCTTCCGCAAGAACATCAGTTGTTGTCCGGATGCTACAAGAAAACTTGCGATGAGGTCATGTGGACCAAGTTGCTAAGGCATGTAGCAGATGGCACACTAGTGTTTGTGTATATGCACCAAGTTGGTGCAAATATCTTTGCTTGTTTGTAAGCGGCGAGTGGCCGCATCACTTTATGTACATATTTCTATCTAGAAATGCACATTGTATTGTTCTGTCGAGTGAAATAAAATGAGACCCGGCTCCTGGGCGTACGAGGATGGTCGCGTGCCGAGTGAAATTCAAACGTCCAGTCCCCGAGTATACAGGTTGTCTTGGTCTCTTGGACGCGCCGAGTAAAACTGAGGCGCCCAGTCCCCGAGTATACGAGGCTGGCCTGGTCTCTTGGACGCGCCGAGTAGAATTGAGGCGCCCAGTCCCCGAGTGTACGAGGCTGACCTGGTCTCTTGGACACGCCGAGTAGAATTGAGGCGCCCAGTCCCCGAGTATACGAGGCTGGCCTGGTCTCTTGGACACGCCGAGTAGGATTGAGGCACCCAGTCCCTGAGTATACGAGGCTGGCCTGGTCTCTTGGACACGCCGAGTAGCATTGAGGCACCCAGTCCCCGAGTATACGAGGCTGGCTTGGTCTCTTGGACATGCCGAGTAGAATTGAGGCACCCAGTCCCTGAGTATACGAGGTTGACCTGGTCTCTTGGACGCGCCAACCATGGCGTGGTAACGCCAGTTCGAGCCGTTGGAGTCATCGCCGTTAGATCTGCCCGTTGGGCCGCTAACGGCCCCACCGCGGATTCCGTCCGATTCGTACGGCGTGGTTAGGGTTAGGGTCTTTAGTAAATAAAAGGAAAGATGGTTTTTACCGCAGTCGTCTTCTTCATTCCCTCATCAATCGCCGCCGTAGCCACAACAATTTCCGCTGCCCCAGTGCGCCACCGCGGATCGCTAAATCCTGTGAATCACCGACGTTGTCGGGTGTGCGCGCTTCGTGAGCGAGTGAATGCGAGTGAAGAAACCAATCACTTTCCGGGTGAAGAAGATGGCCGGAGGTCGGTGAGAGCGGGATGCGGCCGCAGATGCGGCGGAGGAGGTCGTCAGTCCTATCACGGGGAAGGAGAACTTGGTGCCGGATCAGGAGCAACACTGGTCGTTGTCGCGCGTCACGGAGGCACAGTTGAAGGCGATGGAGGCGCGCGGTCTAATGGGCTCCAAGGAGCAGTTTGTGACACCCCGTGTCACTTTTGAAAATTTTATCATGCACATCTACTTATTGTAATAGTTTGTGGTGCTCATCATGTTTTTGAACTGAGTGTCATGTTTGAGTGGACTCCCAAAAGTCAAATTTCGTTTTTAAACTCCTTTGAATTCAAATTTGGTTAAGTCAAACCTTTTCCTTTTAACCCTTTTGGGGGCTTGTTTAAAATTAGAAATGTTTAAACAAGTGGCTTTTGGCCAATTTGAAAATTCATTAGTGAACTATCTACTTTCAGCTAGAAGTTTTGGTTTTGAGCAAAAACATCTTTTACTTGCTCAAACTCTTGGTCAAATATTGGCCAACTTTGGGACTCTATATCTTTTATTTTTCAATCTATCCAAACCAAATCAAGTTCATGGTTTGAAAGCTGGTAGTTTGAACTCTTCAAAAACCATAAACAACTCCAGGATTTCAAACTCTATCTATTTCTTTTCCATGCTCAAAGTCATCTAAATTCAATTCAGTTCTGGGACTTAGAAATTTTCTGAGTTCGAGATTTTGGCCGAATTTTGATCCAGTTTATCTCTCAAACCAAATCTTTTTGAACCATATGACTTTAACAAAAGTTGTTCCCCTTGGTACCATTTACAACTTTTGTATTGGAGTTTTGGAAAGTTTATACACGAAATTTCGAGTTTGGATCAACTTTTGGGAGGGGGATTCGCGGGTACTGTAGCTACTGAATCGACTTCGTCGATTCAGTAAAACGCAGGGGGGAAAACGGCCGGCCGCGCGCTGTGCTAGCGCCGTCGGTGGCCGTCGGTGCCACGCGCCACCCCTTCAGCTTGTTTGGACCCGTGTCATTGCTTCACCTCCCCAGCTTGGTCGTCCAGCCATGCGCCGCAGCTGGAGGGCGAACCGAGCGCCACCCGTCGTCGACACGGCCAAAAATGGGCCTTGAGCTGTCGCTCGGCGGATTCACCGCGGTTAAGCCGTCTTTGTCCAATTCATCGCTCCAGTAAACTCTCCTCAGCATCCTCGTCGTCCTCGTCCACTCTGCTCCACCGCACCCCGCCTCCAGAGCCGTCGCCGGCCAAAATTCCGGCCGCCATTGCCGCCACCCCACCTCACCGTTGAGCTTAGCCTTTCCATCCTTCTCCGCCTCTTCTAAGCACCCAAATGGATACTCCTTGACTCCCTGAAGCCATGCGCCATCTCATCGTGAACTCTGAAGCGTCGGTGAGCTTTAGCGCCGGCCATCTTCTCGGTTACCCGCCGCCGGCCGTGGACGTGTACCATCCCGCTTCTAATCCTTGGGTTTTTCATGCCTAGGTGGTGCGGCTTGGAGTCCTGAGGTTGTGGGTCATCTCCGGCGCGTCTCTGACCTCTTCTCCGGCGAGTTCACGCCGGTCAAACACGCGGCGGCGCGCTGTGCGCGGCGGAGTTCGGCCAGGGGTGTTCAATTAGAAGGACGGATCTTTCCAGGGGGTTATGTGAAAAAGTGCGGGGGTTAAAGTGTTTAAGTGGGATCTTTCGAGGGGGTTATCTGGTAAATCTAGGGGCTAATCTGTGAAGAAAGGACTGGTTGGTAATAGATGTTTTAGATCCAGGGGCCTAAGCGCAAAAGTGTTTTCGGGTTTTCTTTTGTTTTTTAATTTCAGCATACATGTATTTCTTGTTTAATGTCTAGAAAATCATAGGAGAGTGGGAAAATTGTGAAACCAGTTTTGTTGAACTTATTGCATCTTTGGTTACAGCAGAAAAATGAAAAATCATGTTGTTAAGTTGTTGTTTTCTGTGTAGATGTTTTATTTAGTTTATTAGCTTTATGTCAAAATAAATAGTTCTGCATGTCCAAAAATTTTGAGAAAATCACAGTAGCTTTAAAATGTGTTTTTGTGACCACAGTAAATTTTTGGGATGCATGCTGTCTGTGTAGTTTAAGTTAAGCTTTTTCTCCATATTTAGATTGTTTGTGTTGTTAAAAATGCTTGTAAAAATGTTTTTGAGCTCAATAAATCATGGTAAATCTGTGTTTGTGTGTAATTAGTGTTTCTGTGAAGTTTTGCATTTTTGTGCTTAATCTTGTTGCTGTTTGTTGTTTTGGTAGATTTCTAGCTTTTTGTCTTTTTCAAAATAAATAGTTTCTGTTGGAAAATTTTCAGTGGTAATCTTGAGTTAAAAGCTTCTCAGAGAAGTTTTTGTGCTGTTAGATAACCTGTGTAGGCTTGTTTGTTTTATTAGTTGCTAAATAACCCTTTTCTTTATGTGTAATAAATGGTTTTATATATCTTTATGCTAATAAAGTGTTTCCTAAATAGTTTTGGTGATCTCAGTTAAGTTTGTATCTGTTGTAATATTTTTCTTTCTTAGTGAGAAGTTAATCTTGCTTAAAGAGATATGCACTTACTCTATAAAATACTAAAAATGGTTTGTACTTAAGCTGTATAATCGAGTTGCTGCATATTCATGTAGAGAACGTGCTAGCTGACGGGGTTTATAACCTGGTGGCTGAGTCCGAAGCCGAGCAGCCAGAGCCCGAGGTTGTTGTTGTTAAATCGGAACAAGACCCGAGCCAAGACTCGGAAGGGCCCAAGGCCAGCGAAGGCAAGCACCGGAGTGCATCCAACCTTTTTAACGCAGCCGCAATTTAAATTATTTACTTTGCAAAATCTTTACCTTATGCATTTAAGTTTTCATAGGAGTTGACTGAAAACCTAGTTGCATGATCCTTAAGAAACCCAGAGTTTTTACTAGTATGTGTAGGTCGATAGAATTGCTAGGCTGGTTAAACGGTAGAAGTCGAGTAATTGTCTGTTACTCGCGAGAAGCTAAGTTGGTTATTTTCAGCAAGTTTTGTTCAAACATGTCAATTAGACTGGAAAAGTTTAGACCGGGCGGAGAGCGTTGGTAGGGAAAGGAATGGAATGGTGTAGCTCCGCCTGTGTCAATTAAGGCCCGTTCGTTGTTGGCTCTGGGATCAAGATTGAACTGTACTACCTCACATGCTGGGAGTAAGAGGTAGTTGAAACTGGTAACTTATGTACTTTAGCTCGCACTGGTATGTTGAACTACGCCTGACTTCCTATTCATGTACCGGTTAGAGTAACTCATGGCTGACCCGTCGTTGGTATCGGTGGGGACTGGTACTTGAGGGTCGCAGGGTAGGTCAAGTATTTAGTGTTGGCTGAAGGAACGGCTGGCATGAGCGGCTCGATGAGGCTCGTTTGTGCCGTGTGGGTAGGTCAACCTTGCAAGGGATAAAACCGAATCGATTCGCCGTACTCACGGTATTGAGCTCTTGATCACTGGGCAGCATCGCTAGTTAAGAACTTGAATTTTGTTGATGGTCATATGCTGTATGAATTATAATCAAGTTCTTGCTCTCTTTGTAAAAGTTTTATAAATGCTAACTTAGATCAAATAGCTCAACTAAAATTTGGATGCTAAAATTTGAAAGTAAGGATCTATTTAGTGCTCTTTTTGGCAAAATGAAAACCCAGCCAAAAGCCTTGCATACTAGGGGTCTTAGCAAAATTTAAAGTCGGTTAAGTCTTGCTGAGTATTAAATTACTCAACCTGCTTGTGTTTCCCCTTTTTCAGAGTCTGAGTCTAGCATAGCAGAGCAGGTCGCTGAAGCCTTCCCGTTTGGTGTCCCTAAGGGTTTTCAGTTGCAGTTTGTTCCGGCTTCGCAGGGTGTGGAGCCGAGGGAGTGATAATGCCAGCTGGGCTACCTGTGCATTATTATATTCTGTTATCGTCGTAGACTCGTGATGTTTTAAAACTTCCGCTGTGCTTTAAAAACTCTGTGTTGTAATAACTTTTATCATGTCCTGTTTTGTAATTAAATCCACGAGTACTGTGTTGTAAATTTGTGACTCGTTAATCATCTATGCTCATAGTGGAGTGAGACTTGCCTCGTATTGGTTTCGACAATGTGATCAGTGGTGTAATCGGGGGTTACCCGACAGCAACTACACGGTTATGTCAGTTGAAGTGCGAGTGTGCTGTACTGCTTGCATTAGCTAAGGGACAATGCACTTGAGCTGACATAATTTGAGGTGGTTCTGCCACAGCTGGTACCAGAGCCGAAAATACTTGGCGGATGATTTAACTTGTCTTAAAAATGTGTTTTCAGAAATAAAAGTTAATCTGGTTTGCGAAAATGCGTTGGTCACGTTAAGGAATTAATTTTTAGAACGTAAGCCATAGGGAATTATGGGTATGTGAATCAGGTGGCTATCTAACTTTGCAGCTAACTTCCAGCACATTACTTTCTGTCAAAACTTACTTTGTTGCACAATCAACCTTTATTTATGCATCGACAGAGGGTGAGGATCTCCGGTCAATGGGGACACCTTGACACCTCGGTCGGTACGGTGAAATCCGAACGCCGTGCTCAAGCGGTGGCCTCCTTGAGCTGCAGCCAATATAACCATGCACTGTTGTGGATTATATTGGGTGTAAAGTTGCCTCTATGTGTTGTCCATACGGCACGGGATGTATGGATACCGTTACTATAGAGAACGGTAATGTATGGGGACGCTTTCATGAGTGCTGGCATGAAAGGTTCGATTTATACACTGTGTTTTCTGCAGGTACACTAACATGCGTTACGTAAGTTAAGACGTGTACAATACGATTAGTTATTATAGAGAGAGCCGTATGGTTTTGCCACCGATCCTAACAACGTAAGACCAAGAATACTTGGCAATTATTTTTCTTTGTGAGGGCGGTTAGGACGAGCATGCATCATGAGTTTTAAAATCTGTTGAAAATCCTTAAAATTTTGTTAGGGTACCCTGGGATCTACACCACCATCCACTTTGCATTGCACCTAAGGTTGATCTAGTTGGGGTTTTTGGACGTCTGCTGCTGGTCAAAATTTTCTTGGCTAGCAAATGATGTGTTCTGCAGGGAAGAGTTAAAGGAAAGTTGCTCAGATTTTGGTTAGCTTGCTGCTGTAAAAATTTCACATTTTTATCCTCAGTATAGCTTGAGTTATGCATGTTTTAGTAAGCCCTTGTTTCCTGGAATTTTTCTGAAGGACAGCAATGAGTCTTTGAATTTTTACCCCCTCTTAACATCTGAATCAAGTCTTCCACTTCATAAGAGAGTTGTAGAGAAATATCTAACAGATTTTCTGGCAACGTTTGAGCATTTTTGCATACACCAGTTGAGAGTTATGAATTTTTTCTTTACTTGCCAGGAATCTGTCCAAATTCTAAATTCAGCAATATCTTTTCCAAATCAAGAGCTAAACCTTATTTGCTTTTCATTTCAGATGAGTTTTCCAAATAACAACCCCCACATCACCACTGATATCGATGGTCGTCTTTTCTCCAATGGTTTGTACCGAGAGGGTTTTCCTTCCCAGCTTTGGGAGACCATGCAGACTTTGGGATACGTGGTCGCTCCTCAGTACGTGGGAAGATACATCACTGAAACAGGGATAATCGTTGTGAGGTCTCATTGGTTATTCCCAGTTTACAGCCAGGAGTGGGTGAAGAAATTCGCATTGTTGTTACCGGGGGAAGTTATGAGGAGGCTAGTGACACTGCCGCTTGGAGAGCCTTGCAGCAGCTAAGCTTTAAGCATCAGATAAAAACTTTCGGAGCTCCAGCGGGTGTTTTTATGTCCTCTACAACTGAAGTGGGTGAGTCTAGCTCCAGTGTTAAGCAGGAAAAATCTAATGATGTGCAGAACATGAGTCGCTATATGGATAATGTTAACCGTCTGATTGAGAGCATGGCTTTCAGTTATGGCGCTATGTTGAATGCTGCTAACTCCCAGGCCCAGGAAAGAGCGGCAATGCAGGGACAGGTAGACCAACACATGGCTGTGATTGGAAGCTTGGAGGAACGTGTGTATGATTTAGAAGTGGAGAATGACAACCTAATGCAAGAGCATGAGGGAGTCTGGGCTGAAGGGCCCCAAGCTAACCATCCACCAGAAGAGTTGCCTGATCAAGGTGATTCTGGTTTGGATGACTCACCTGGACCACCCGTAGAACCGCAGCTATCCGATCAAGAAGAGCCAGTTGCTCCAGTCCCACAACCACAAGTCCCTGGTCCTGCGTATGGGTGGATTAGCGAGGAAGAGGATACGGAAGAAGAGCTAGATGAAATGAATGGGGAGGAAGAAATAGGTGATGAAGAGGAAACTGAAGAAGAAGAGGAGGAACCGGAAGAACGCATCTTTTTCACTGATAACGAGGAATCCGATTGATTTATGTTTACCTTCGGAAAATTCCCGTTATCATGTGTTGTGTTTTAATTTCCAGCTTGTAATAAGTTGTGTTGTGGAGTACTTTTCAGTTGAACTCTTTTCCTTGGTGATGTAATAATTATGATGTATGGATGTAAAGTGGAACCCAATTTCCTTTTTCTATGCAGCACTTTGGTTTGTTCTGAAGTTTTCGCAGCAGATTTGTATTGGAATTTTTACGCCTTGATAACTATTTTTCTAGGCAGACTGATGAATACAATAGTTGTTGCAAATTTCATGAGGAAGCTGCTGGTAAAATTTCAAGTCCTTTGGATCAGTAGTTTGGGAGAAACAGAAGAAACAATACGACAGAGAGGCAAAGGACGAATTTTTGACCCCAGTTAACGTGAGATTTAGTTCGGGAGTTGAATACGAAAGTTGTGGACTATCAAATTCTGAATCTACTGGAAAATTTGAGCATTTTTGGTTTAGTAGTTTGCGAGATACGAATTTTACGCTAAACCCGTGCGATCTGTCCACAGCTGAGAAGTGGAAATGTGATAGTATCACGTTCAAAGGACGATTGGATCTAACTTCCGAGGCTAACTCTATATTGGATTTTTATGTCATGCACTATGCTATAATATTTTCATTTCTGAGTATTGATTTATTCATCATCGCTCACTGAGAAATTATTGCAAAGCTGTATGACTAATCTGCACTTGGTGGCTTATGCAGAATGCCTGACGCTCCGGATGGTGCCGGGGTTGGGGATGAAGGAAATCTGTCGGGACCTCCTGATCTCAGGGAGTTTATGGCCCATCAGATGGCTCAGCACACCGAGCTTATGCGAGTGATTGTCCAAATGCAGCAGAATCAGCCACGCCAGGAGCCACAACATGAGATGCCGCGTGAAGCTTCGTACCCGGATTTCTTTGGCACTCAACCACCGCAGTTCTTCAAGGCGAAGGAGCCTCTTGATGCTGATGTCTGGCTCAATATTATCGAGTCAAAATTTGCGTTATTGATATATCCATGTTCAGAAGCCAATAAAGCTCGATTTGCAGCTCAGCAGCTTAGAGATGATGCCCGCATGTGGTGGGATAATTATCGTGCTACACTTCCTGCTGATCATATTGTATCTTGGAATGAATTCAAAACTGCTTTTCGCTCACACCATGTTCCTGATGGTCTCTTGGAGAGAAAACTTAATGAGTTCTTGGCGCTCACTCAGGGTAATCAAGGTGTGGTGCAGTATTCACAGGCATTTAATCATTTGTCGAAGTATGCTGGTCATCATGTGGATACGGATGCTAAAAAGCAAGACCATTTTCGTCGCGGGCTTAACACTAAATTGAAGAAAAGTTTGGTTCTTATTAAGCCTGCCAGTTTTAATGAATTGGTGAACATGGCCATCACGCAAGAGGATAGTAATCTGGCTCATCAGGCTGACAAGAAAAGGAAAGCCCCAGCTGCATCATCTAGTGCTTCCGGACAGAGATTCCGAGTGGAGCAAAAGACCCCACAGAAGGCTCCTCCAAATGCTCAGCAGAGGCAAGGGCAGCAAGGTTACTGGGTTCTCCGCCCAAATCAAGCTCAGGGACAGTCCCAAGGACAAGGATCGCGTGCGCCTCCTCCTCAACAGCAGGGGCGTACCCATAATTTTCCGTGTTACAATTGCGGGAAGCCGGGACACTTTGCTAAGGAATGCAGAGCACCACCCAAAGGTGGAAATAATGCACCCGGGCAGCAGCCTAATAATCGCCAGAACAAGAAGCAAATGGTGGTTAAGCAAGGCCGTGTGAATTTCACCACCATTGATGCTATTCCAGAGGGTACTCCAGTCATGGCGGGTACGTTTCAAGTTCGAAATCAACCTGTTGTTGTTTTATTTGATTCTGGAGCATCACATAGTTTTGTCAGTATGGCATGCATAGAAAAATGTGGGTTTCAAATGGCACAGTTAAATTGTAATTATGTGATATCCAGTCCTGGTGGGAAGATATCTACCAACCGGGTGACTAAACCAATTCCTCTCCAGATTGGAAGTAAAGTGTTTGACACTGAGCTTATCTGTCTGGATAACCAGGGGATAGATATTATTTTGGGTATGAACTGGATGCAAAAGCACGGAGTTGTCTTAGACTTATCAGCTCGGGGTGTTGAAATAAATTCCCCTAGTCATGGTGTTTCCACACTTTATTTGCCATCCACACCTTCTCCAGATAATTGCACCTTTGCTATGATCCAAATTGCATTAGAAGATATTCCGGTTGTAAATGAATTTCCAGATGTTTTTCCTGATGATCTTCCGGGAATGCCACCCGATCGGGATATTGAATTTGTAATTGAGTTGCAGCCCGGTACCGCACCAATTTCAAAAAGGTCGTACCGTATGCCGCCCAATGAACTAGCAGAGCTGAAAATCCAACTACAGGAACTTCTTGACAAGGGCTATATCAGGCCAAGTTCTTCTCCCTGGGGTTGTCCTGCACTGTTTGTGAAAAAGAAGGATCATCCCTTGAGATTGTGCGTGGACTACCGACCCCTTAATGCAGTTACCATCAAGAATAAATACCCTCTTCCACGTATCGACCTTCTTTTTGATCAATTGGCTGGAGCAAAAGTGTTCTCAAAAATTGACCTTCGGTCGGGTTATCATCAGATCAAGATTCGACCTTGTGATATTCCCAAGACAGCTTTTTCCACCCGATATGGCTTATATGAATATTTAGTCATGTCTTTTGGACTCACCGATGCTCCTGCCTATTTTATGTATCTCATGAACTCAGTCTTTATGCCGGAGCTGGACAAGTTTGTCGTGGTATTTATTGATGACATTCTTATTTATTCCAAGGATGAGGAAGAGCATGCTGAACATCTCAAGATTGTTCTTCAGCGATTAAGGGATCATAAGCTCTATGCTAAGTTCAGCAAATGCGAGTTTTGGTTGAAGAGTGTGAAATTTTTGGGTCACACCGTATCCGGTGATGGTATTGTCGTTGACCCGGTAAATGTGCAAAAAGTTCTAGATTGGGAACCTCCTAAGTCTGTTCATCAAATCAGAAGTTTTCTTGGAATGGCGGGGTATTACCGTCGCTTTATTCCAGATTTTTCCAAGATTGCCAAACCTATCACTGAGCTTCTGAAGAAGGGGGAGAAATTTAAATGGAGTGACAAGTGTGATGAAGCATTCCATACTTTGAAAAGACTCCTGACATCTGCCCCAGTTCTTGCTCAACCTGACACTTCCAAGGCTTTCGATGTTTATTGTGATGCATCAGGCATAGGACTTGGTTGTGTTCTTATGCAAGATAATCGAGTTAGCCATATATGTTAATGCATTTTTGATTCACTAACTCATGTTCTTACTTCACTACTCATGTGCTTGCTTCGCTCTCACTCATGTTGCAGGAAGCCGAGGTTGGTGCGTCCGCGATGATTGCGACCGAGATAATTGCACTTTCAGAACAGCTTGCCGGGTTCATTCTCGAACATGTTATATCCGAAGATGGAGAATACAACATTATGAAGCCATGAGACTAGATGGAACTTGTAATATATTTGACATGCACTCGTAGCGTAGGGGAACTTGATATGCATCTATTGAACTTGATGTGTATGAACTTAATGTAATAACGTCTAGAGAATTTCGTTGAAATGTTATATTTGGATGTATCGTGCTTTATATGTGGGTTCTGAATATGTGATTGATATTTATGGAATATTTGATATATATGCGAAATATATTTGCTATATGAAAAATTAAAAAAAAAAGATCACAGCCGGTTCTAGGCTATGGCCAGCTGTGATAGGGGGACTATCACAGCCGGCCATAGCCTAGAACCGGCTGTGATATCCCCCCATCACAGCCGGTTCTAAAAAAAACCGGTTGTGATCACCCCACTATCACAGCCGGTTCTAGACAAAAACCGGCTGTGATATCCCCCCATCACAGCCGGTTTTTGAAAACCGGCTGTGATAGTGGGGACTATCACAGCCGCTTTATCTCATCCGCCCCCCAAAACCGGCTGTGATGGGGGTCCCCAACCGGCTGTGATGGCCTGTTCTGTAGTAGTGTTAGATTCCACTGTCTTATGTGTTACACTAGTAGGTAATCACCATGTTAGTATAGGTCTTATTTAATTCATATCCAAAATAAGGTATGATAGATCACTATGTGATAGTGTACATACCATAGTAGTATTGTGATACTATCTTATGTATGGCCAATATTAAATATGAATCGAGGTAATTACCAAAATAAAAGGTAGAGACCTTTAACAATTCCAAATTGTAATATTTGGTACGATATGCCAATTTTTCTTACACGAGCAAATCATGTATAGATTTAATTTACTGTGGTAAATTAATAATATTGGTGCTACAAACACACTAAATATTGAAGGCAAGATGATTCTTATAATAAAATTAAGGTGTAATTTAATAAACAGTGCTACTGTTTTATTTATATTCCTGTGGGAATTGATGACTTGATAGTCAAATTTATACAATTGTTATTGTATATAATATTTTGGAGATATACTTTGGAGGTAATCATCATAAGATGTAGACCTCTTAATGATGGGCAAGTGACTTGCTGCCTAAAAGCCTGGTCTCAGACTCTCAGGGCAAATAAATTCTTATAGAATTTGTTGCAATTCTTATAGAACTTATTGCAGCCAGTGCCTAGGACTCCACCATATTGTGTTATTCCAAAAATTCAGATTCATATACCTTCAATTTAACTTTGCATGATGTAGAACATAAATCAATTGCCATATTGTAAAGATACAAATAAAATAATGGCTCATGAAAAGATTGTTCTAAATTTGCATAACTAATGTGAGATCTGCAAATCACATAAATGTATAACTACTACGGTAATTATAGTATCCATCATTGCAAAACTTAACACGGGATTTGTATGTATAGCAAATTTGATACGCATTGTGCAAACCACAAGTACTATTGTGGTAATATACATAAATATATTGTATGTTTATGTATACAATATATTGCAATAATTAAAGACCTGAGGGCATAGCAAGATGCATATATTTATGTATTAGTTTGTAAAAACTAATAAAATTAGTAGCCTCACTTTACTGATGTAGAGGAGACTTTAGCCAAGATCGGATGCTGCAACATATTTGTGCTCCTGGCGTGTATTGTGTAGCCTTGAAGGAAGGCCATGAACTGGTTTCAAACACCTTTGTTTGACAACATTGTTGTCACTCGTGTGAGTCGCGGCGGTGGCCTGCCATCAGAGTGTTGCAGGGAGGATTGATCTCCCAAATCTAGTGGTTCGAGGCATTCTCGTGTGCATGCAGAGACATGCTGTGCTTGCAACCACTTGTGAGAGCCGCATGAGCAGCAAATTTGCAACCGCATGTGATCAATTTGTGTTTTTCGTTTGTTTGCCGGACAATCAACAACGTTCAAGAGGCAACTAAGCCTCTCTTACTGTGTGTATTGATGACTGGTAGATGAGTGCAATGGAAAACATGTCATGCGCTCGGAGGAGGGCAGTTGTGTTACATGTGGGCATGTGGCCGCCGGCACTGGGTGTGGTGTATGCGTCAAG
>WEIB01001091.1:0-21987 GCA_015476505.1 Urochloa ruziziensis | reverse complement strand
TCATTCTACATAGAGTGCCTAGTAAGTCGGTGCCTAAAACACCGTATGAACTATGGACAGGGAGAGTACCTTTCCCGAACCACCTGAGGGTATGGGGGAGCCCTGCTGAAGCTAAAATATTTAACCTAAATATTGGGAAGCTGGATCGCAAGACAGTGAGCTGCCATTTCATTGGCTATCCTGAAAAGTCAAAAGGTTTTCTTTACTATCCTAATGGATATACAAAGTTTGTAGAAACGAAACGCGCTGTTTTTCTAGAGGATGACATGATGAGGGGGAGCATGGTTACTCGAAAGATGATCTTGAAGAAAAGCGGGTGTTTGTACCCACTCTAATGATTCTAGAACCTTACCTCGAGTTACCTGTTGTAGCTGCACCGACAGCTCCTGCGGTTGTGATTCCACTGATAGCTACTGCAGTTGAGGTGCCAGCGCCTATTGTGATTCCTCCCATGGCAACTATGAGTGAAAATCTGGAACCTGTCCTTCAAAAACCGATAGAAACTATTGTTGCACATGAGGAAGAGCCACCGCAGCCACCACCCATAGAGAATGTGCCAGAAATAGTGGTACAGAATGTGCCAGAAATAGTAGTACAAAACGTGCCACAGATTCAAGCACAGAATGTACCACAACAAGAGGGCCGTAGAAGGTCTCAAAGAGTCAGGAGACCTGCAATCTCCGAGGACATCTATGAACTAAATAATTTAATAGAAGTTCATATGGAGGGTGATCCCACAACATATGAAGAAACCATGAGTAGTCCTCACTCATCGAAGTGGCAAAAGGCCATGGAAGAAGAGATGAGGTCAATGAGTTCCAACAATGTTTAGGAACTGGAGAAAATTCCTAAGAAGGCAAAACAATAGGCTGTAAATGGGTCTACAAAACAAAATATGACTCCAGAGAGAACATAGAAAAGTACAAAGCACGACTTGTGGCAAAAGGTTTCACGCAAAGAGATGGGATAGATTATAAAGAGACTTTTTCTCCAGTCTCTTGTAAAGATTCCTTCAGAATTGTGATGGCATTAGTGGCACATTATAACCTGGAATTGCATCAGATAGATGTAAAGACGGCATTTCTCAATGGAGAACCAGAAGAAAGAGTTTACAAGAAACAACCTAAGGGTTTTATCACGAAGGACAAAGAAGATATGGGGTGCCGTCTAAAGAAATCCATTTATGGATTAAAGCAAGCCTCTAGACAGTGGTACTTAAAGTTTGACGGCATCATAAAGAAATTTGGATTTATAGTGAACGTAGAGGACAACTGCGTTTACGCAAAATTTAAGAAAGGGAAATTTATTTTCTTAATCTTGTACGTGGATGACATCTTACTCGCTAGCAGTGATGTCAGTCTGCTACTGGAAACAAAGAAATTTTTGTCCACAAATTTTGATATGAAAGATCTTGGTGAAGCATCATATGTGGGCATAGAAATTCACCGAGATAGAAGGAATGGGGTATTAGGATTATCACAAAAGGCATATTTAGAAAAAGTTTTAAAGAAGTTCAATATGCATGCGAGCAAAGCCATACCTGCACCTATAGTTAAGGGCGATAAATATGGGAGGTTTCAGTGTCCCAGAAACCAATACGAGCTCGATCAAATGAAAGCGGTTCCATATGCTTCGGTAGTTGGAAGCCTACAGTATACGCAAGTATGCACTCGCCCTGACTTATCTTTTTTCAACGAGGTACTTGGTAGATACCAAGATAATCCAGGCATGGAGCACTGGAAAATGGTAAAGAAAGTGTTGCGTTACGCGTAAGGCACAACATGTCTCATGCTCAGATATACAAGATCTGAATCCTTAGAGATAAAGGGGTATGCAGATGCTGATTATGCTGGAGACATAGATGACAGAAAATCCACCACGGGTTATGTGTTCACTCTCGCAGGGGAGATGTCTCATGGAGAAGCTCCAAATAAAGTATCACTGCATCATCTACGATGTATGCAGAATTTATAGCTTGTAATGAGGCCTTGGGGCAGGCGTTGTGGTTTAAGAAATTTGTCCCCGGTTTAAGAGTGGTTGATAGTATTCAGAGACCACTAAAGATGTACTGCGACAATCAGGCAGCAGTATTCTATGCTCACAACAACAAGTCTAGTAATGCTTCTAAACCAATTAAGAAACCAATTGAGGTAAAGTATTGTGTTGTGAAAGATAGAATCCAGGATCGCACCATAAGTCTCGAGCATATAGGGACAAAGAATATGCTTGCGGATCCGCTAATGAAAGCTTACCACCAAATGTGTTCAAGGAACACTTAGCCAGCATGGGGTTAAGGGAAAGCCTCTGATTCCTGGATTATAAATGGCCCGAAAAGAAGAAAGTTTTGTTTTTTCAAAAGCAGAGGGATGAGTTGTAGCTGGTTAATTCTAACGGAAATTACCGTAACGATGAAGCATGCTCTACGTGTCCATCTGTGATGAGACAAAGTGCTTTGAAAAAGGTTATTTCAGAGTACAAAGTTAAAAGTGAAATCAAGGGGGAGAATGTTAGGATTGATCTCCCTCCAATGGGCCCAACGGCCCACTAGGCCTAGATCTAGCGCCCTGATCGGAGGCGCACAAACCCTAATGGTTGGCGGGCCCCTGTTGCACTGCACCATATAAAGAGGTGGGGGCCGGGCGGCTCTAGACACGAGGTTCACCTGAGCCGTCACCCCCCACCGACACAAACACCAATCCGGGGGGCGCAGGAGTGACGGGAATCACCCCCAACACCGGCGCCCAGACGAGCACCGGCACTGCGCGTCCCTGCCCTAGGAAAACTTCACCGACCGAACGAGATGGTCGGCTTCAGCTCCTCTGCCGCCGCCGGTGCCCCCCGCGGCGAAGGTATGGATCCGCTCCCCTCTCCTCCTTATCCTAGTAGTAGATGCGTGCATGTGCATCCCTATTCTCTCTGTCTAAACTCAAAGTCCCGGCTATTTGTGCATCTAGTGATCCTAGGGGTCTAACATAGAGGTCTTGGCCTCTCGGAAGAGAGTGATAGCGACCAATAAGAAAGAGGACGAGTAGATGCTCCGAGCCGCGGCGTCCTCGCAGGAATGCAAAGCGAGACACCTGAAGAGAGTAAAATGTGGATGCAGAACTACAGATTTTGTTGAGGCTCAAGCCTTTGAATGGCTCTAAGAGCATCTCCAATAGCTATTGTATATGGACTTTCTTTGGCTAAAAAAACAAAAGGATTCGTCCAACAGCTTTTCTATCTGCTTTGCTATAAATCGAGGATAGCTATCCTACCGTCCTCGCTTGCTATTTTTGCCCAACGCTGCCCGTTTGCTATAGAGGCCACGTTTTAGCATGTTTCTTGGATTAGGCCATTGAATTAGGGAGGATTTCTATTTTTAGGTACAATTCTCATATTTAATAAACAAAATACAAGAGCTCTTGGAGATGCTCTAAGTGTCGTAGAATTGATGATTTAGGGCCATGCATATAGCTTTCTTGGAGCTTGTCGTAATCGGGCACCATATATAGACTACTCACTTCGTCTAAAAAACAAGTCGTTTTGTGATTCAAATTTTGTCCCATAAAACAAGACTTTTTATTCGTTTTGGCAGGTTTGCATGTGCATGTAGGCATGCAACCGTCGGTTATCACCAAATCTGGCTAAAAGATAGAGGCAATCTAGGTCATTTTATATTTTTGTCAATCTGTCCTAAAACGTCTACAATGACTTGTTTTTTTTTTGGGACGGAAGGAGTAGGAACCAACTCTTGTCACAGGTTAATGTGCAGCATATCACAGGGTTGGTTATGGCAGGTTAATTGCAACAGGTGTGCTGAGGAGAGAAAAATTACTGCGTCAAGTTAGCAGCTATCGCTTGACCGATCTCAAGCCGCCGTGCAGGCCGGCCAACTTGAACGGGACGAAGCACATGGGAAAGAACAGTAGATAAGTTAGGGAATACGACCTCTCCGTCGCTGATACAGGTTCCGTTAACACTGGCGCCTGCGAGCTGTGACTGAGGGCATGTACAACGGGTCGTAGACGACCATAGACATGCAGCGTTTTTTTTTTACAAATCCCCCTCCGCAACCGCACGGGCGACACCCTCGTCGTCTCGTTCGTCCAAGCTCGTGCTCCCAGGTCGGAGCGACAACTCGAAGCGCGTTGTAGGAAGCGTTGCTGGGAGACGGCGGAGGAGCGGATCCATTGCGCGCGAAGGAGGATTTCGTTTGCCGAGCTCGAGCTCGACCCTCATCTTGTCCTAGACCGAGCTCGAGTCACCATTGCCGCCGCCACCGAGCTGAACTTGAACTTCCGCCTCCGGCCATCCTCCGCCCACGCCGACCCCCAAAATCGAGTTCCCCGACGTCTACTTCATCTTCCCAAGCCGCATCCCCATCACTACGGCCACCACCTTGCCGGAGCCCCTCCCAAATCAAGCTCGCTGCCCAAGAATGGAGGGAGCAATGGCCACCGTGAGAGAGAGGAGGCTCCAGGAGGCCGAATCGAAGAAGAAATAAACCAAATCGAGCTCCAACAAGGTCGAATCGAAGGGGAAAAAACTCAAATCAAGTTCCAACAAGCCAAGAAAACTCAAGAAATCGATTGATATGCTTGTACCTTATAGGGACAGAGCATAGCATAGATGAATAGATCAAAAAGATGGCCGGAGGCCGGAGATGCTGCTCGCCTGTATGATTCACTGTGCGGGCGCGAAGCTGCTGCTGCTTGATCGATTTAAGTTGGAGCTTGGGGCTGCATCAATGCTTGAAGACAAATAGAGGCGGGGTCCGCGGGAGAGCAGCTTCATTGACAGGAAGCTCGGCGGTGAGCAGAGCTTGGGATAAGAATGACGCCTGGGGATGTTTTTTATTTTTTACCAAGTGGGACCCACTTCAAACCAAAACCCAATAGCCAAACAATGGATTGGGTTTAGACTCTACTCCCTCCGTTCCAAAAAGGATGATGTTACGGAAAGTGTGCCGGTCAAACTTTTTCAATTTTGACTAAATTTATAGAAAAAACGTGCAACATTTATATTTCTAAATAAATTTGTTAAAAAACTAGGCTTAAAGATCTTTCCAATGATACAAATTAATTAACATAAATATTTATATAGTTTAAAATATAATTGCCGGCATTTTGAAAACGTTGACTTCTCGGGAAGAGAGAATGACATCTATTTTGGAACGGAGGGAGTACATGTTTATCCAAACGCCACCTCAGGGGATATACATGTTTATTTTAGAGTCATGCGACATATTTGAATTAATTGTGTATTGTCTTGCGTATGCAACAAAATGGCTACAAAGATCAAGTATGGAGTAGATCACTATGCTTTGTGTGTCAAAGAATGAATTAAATGCCCTGTAGACAGCCAAACAGACAGCCAATTGTACGGGGTAGGCAATCACCGCCACCTGGAGTTAGAATAATTAGATTAGATGAAATTAAATACCCATCAACAATTTTAGATGAACTCCCAAAACTGCACGAGAAAACTACACTATTTTAGAAAGTTTTACATAGAAATCAGTTCGCTAGGTTTCAGTTGTATTCTTAGTAGTTCGCGTTACAAACTGACACATTTAATGCTAATTTTTCACATCACAAAACTACATGTGTATTTGGTCCTTGTAAGTTCCACGGTACGCTCTCACCTCCTCAGTCGAAATGTGACTGCGGCTTCACGCGTGAGTCTGAATCTGCAAAGTTGTATACCCAAACTGCATTTATTTTCCAGGCACAAAAATAAACTCATGTTATTCTTGTGCACAAAAAATTACAAATGGAAATGTTTTACAGGTGAAAACGAATAAGATATTGCCAAACAAGCCCTAAGCCTAAGCTACTAGCTAGCTAAATTAACTGTATGTACTTGGTTGGACTATCACCAAGCTTCAACCATGGCCCACTGAATTTCCTGCGCAGCGCTCTCGCTTCCTACCGCCCCTCCCTGCTCCCTTCCACCAGAGCTCTCCAGTTTCCTCTAGATTCCGGCCCCCTCACGTCTCCTCCGGCGAGCTTGTCAGTGGTGACAGAGAGGAGGGCCGGCCTTCCCTCTTACTAGTTTACATTCTAGTTTAAGTTTAGATTGTTAAAAGTTTGTCCTAGATGGACGGCGTGTCGAGGACGGTTGTCCTCCTCTCTCTCGTTCTGGTGGTGGTGGGCGGGCTCCTCGCCGGCGTAGTTGCCGGCAGTAGCCTCCACCGGCATGATGAGATGAATGTTCCAATAAAGCTCTTTATCCTTCTCTTCGTCCTTCGCCCTTTCTCCATGCTCGGTCTCCGTGCGCGTGTTTGGGGCTAAAGGCTCGCCGGTGTTTCCCATCGTCGTAGTTCAAGCGACCATTGTGGTCCACTGGACTTGATAAAATTTTCGGGTTTGTGAGACTTGATTCTAGACACGGTTTTACGTGTCTCCTGTGTGCGTTTTTGGCAATAGGGGAGACGCGAGTTGCCAACCCTTGTCTCCTGTATTACGGGAGATACATATAGAAAAAACTGCATCTCCTTTGTGTATATACAGGAGACGTGGGCTGTTCGGGCACACTTGTGGGAGACGTTGCCGTTCAACCCGCGTCTTCTTTTAGAAATGAGACGTGGGTTAACACTGTGTCTACAATAAGTGTGTCTTCTTTTTGGTTTCTTGTATGGTGGTTGGTAATTGCTACCAATTAAGAGCCACGGTCAGATTTCATTCCCGTTGATGCTTCCACTGGCAATGTCATGGACTCATGGTGGAAGCCGGCGACGTACGTCGTCGGATGACGCGCGGCGCCGTGCATCGGCTGCAGCATGAGCAGCGCCCAGACCACGCCAATGCCCAGCCGGCCAGCCCGGCGTCGCTGCACCACGTCAAGCTCTCCGTGTCTGTCCCTCCAAGTGATCCTCCTTCTCAGCCCGTTCGCTGACAGAGCAGCGACAGGCCAAGGGATAAGGGGAGGTAGGCGAGTCAGAGGAACAGGGGAAGCAGAGTGCCGGTTGCTCTGATTCGTTTGCACCTGGTTGGAGCAGAGGAGGCCAGCGTGGTGGTTTCTTCCGTTTCGGAGGGCAAATAGTATAGGCAGATAATTTTCTTTTTTACATGATGAAATTGGTTTGAGCAATTAATTCCTGCTGCGCACGGAGCTAATATCTTTTGCATGACACGGGATTTTTGAGGGTTTACGTGTACATTAGTATATAGTCTACTAATTTGAGTAATTCTTACTGTTTTGTGAATTGTCTAGGAGCATTAATAATCTACCTTTTGCCCCAAAAATTGCAAGTTCGCTTAGACACACACGATGCTCATACTATACACGCCCTTTTCAGATTTCAGGTGATTGAAGTCTTGGAAATTTCAGGATATACCAAAGGTGCGTGGCAGTATAATGTGCCAATGTAGCAACTGTCGTTTCGCTCGTTTTGTCGGGTTCAGACGCTAATGGACTGGAGGGCTCCCCACGAAAACTTTTCGCTCATCACATCAAACACAATCTTACATGCTTAATTACTAAATATACACGGAAAAAAATCATTATATGGATGGAGTGTATTTCACGAGACAAATCTAATGAGACTATTTAATCCATGATTTGCAACATTGATGAGTAACCATCCGCTAATTATGATTTAATTACCCTCATTAGATTTGTCACGCGATTTTCAGGCGACACCTATAATTAGTTTTATTATTAGTCTACGTTTATTACTCTTAAACGGTAATTTTCTCAAGAAAAAGTTTCCATAAAAAACTTTCCACCGAAACTAAACACCCCCTAACACGGATCCGGTGCAGTAGCACTTATAACTGGAATTTAAGCAGTGTACTATAGCACGTGGCCCCAGTTGCACTGGGCGAAAGAGGAGCGGTAATGTGAACAGAGTAGTTGACTACCCTCCTTCCATCTAGTTGACACCACTATAGGTTGACAACCGCGGCTTGAAGGGTTTAGGCTAATCCCAATCCATAGTATCATACTTCGATATCCAAAAATGTCACATAGGATGTAAACTATGATACTATTAGAAGAAACATGCTCAGCAATGCATAGTATCATACTCCAATATTCAAGACAATTAATGGTTGTGAGTTTGTGTCTATGAAAGTGGACCCATGCCATCAATTTTTTTGCCACAATATAAGATAGCGTGTCAAAACTGTATCTTGTAGATGATATAGCTCTCATCTCTTTCCTATTAAATGTCTTGCCACATTATCAAAAAATGCTAGGTGGCAACTAGCTAATTAATGTGCATGATACAACCCATTGAGATTAGCCTTAGGTATTCTTTTTCTATAGGGTGTGCCGTGAAACATATTCTTTCATTACTGTTATGACATACGACACAAAGATAATTATGCCAAAACAGAATCTCGAACTACATTGCTAAATTTGAAGATTTAAAAGTTATTATTTTGATGAAACAGGAGGGGTTTCCCCCTACTGATTATATATTAGAAACCGAAACAAAGAGTTTACAAGAAAGAAAAAGAAGCTAGGAAACGAAAAAAAGAGACAAAGAAAATTATAAAAATTACACAAAGGACTGCAACCATTGGGACATTCTTTGGGTAGATCTTTCTTTGCTCGTAGAATAACCAGAGCAAACTCATTGACGAAGTATCTTTTACAGCTTGCAGTTGTAGGATTGATGCTTCTGAAGATTGCGTCGTTTCGTACCATCCATATACCCCATAGCATTAGGATGATTATATCCATGTAGAAATTGATGTTTAGCTGAGCCCGAAGGTCTTCAAAAGCTTCAACGATGTTATCTTGATTGAGTATAACAAGATCAAGGATGTTCCAACATTGCTGAGTGAATGGGCATTGTAGAAAAAGGTGTTCCAAGGTCTCCTCCAAATTTCCTGCGCAGAGGACACAGTTATATGATGGGAGTGCCATGTTTCTTCGTCGGAGTAAGCCTCTAGTGCTTAGCCTATCTTTGAGAATTAGCCAAGCAAATACTTTATGCTTGTTTTGGCAGGATGCTTTCCATAGCCAAACATAGATTGGATGTACTGTAGCCGAGCCCCTGATGTGTTCATATGCCTTTGATACCGAAAAGAGTGTTGATCCCCAGATGTAAGACCATATATCTGTATTTTCATTAGTGACTGCCTGTTCCACTTCCTGTAAAAGTGACTCTAACTGTGTGTAATCAATTCCAGAGATCGGGATGTTGAGCAATTGTGTGATGGATGAGAATCCTTTGACTTGAGAGATAGTGCTGTTCTTTTTCTTAGCAAAAGAGAAAAGTTCTGGGTAAGAGAGGCTGGGTACCTTACCACCCCACAAATCCAACCAGAAGAGGCAAGTTTTTCCATCTTGAATTGTCACTGAGGCAATACCCTTGTAACTGTCTAGTAATTTCAAGATATCTCTCCACCAAAAGGAACCTCGTTTAATGTGATCAGGTACTCTGCCACTGTGATAGTGTTTCTCCCACACTAAGTGAACCCATGGTATATCAACTTTATTAAAGAACTTATGCAGGTATTTGAGTAGAAGAGCCTCGTTTTGTGATTTCAGGCTGAGCACTCCAAGTCCCCCTTCTTTCTTAGGAAGGCAAACCATTGGCCACACTGCCTTTGATGGGGCTTTAGAATTTAGGTCCCCTCCTCTCCATAAACAATGTTTTCTGTACTTGTCTAGTTGTTCAATAACTGTCTGGTACATGAGAAAGGTGCAGAGGTAAAACATGGGCAGTGAAGAGAAGACTACGTTTGTCATTTGCAATCTACCTGCTTGGTTGAGGAAAGTTGAAGTGCTCGCAAGTCTTTGCTGACATCTGTTGATCAAAGGCCAGAAATCCTCTACTCTTGGCTTTGAGAGACTCAAGGGCAGTCCTAGATAGGTAAAAGGTAGAGTACCTAGTGTGCATCCAAAAGTATTGGCCAGAGAGTTGCCTCTTTGCTCCTCCATGTTTAGAGGGATCATCATGGATTTTCCATAGTTAACTTTGAGTCCAGTTGAAACTGCATAGGCTTGTAATTGGTCCTTAAGAGCTAGCAGCTGTGTAGAAGAGCCTTCCATGATGATCAGTGTATCATCTGCATACTGTAGAATAGGGAAGTCTTGTGTATATGAAAGTGGAATTGGTAGATTGAAAATCCCTTGTTCCTTGGCATTGTTTAAAACAGTTTGCAAAAGGTCAGCTGCCAGAACAAATAACAATGGTGACAGGGGGTCTCCTTGCCTTACTCCTCTTCTAAGTGGAAAGTTTTCCCTGGCACTCCATTAAGGAGTACTGTTGATGTTCCAGTATTGAAGATTAGTTGCATCTAAAAGTTATTTATAGGAGATAAAAAGATTTTTATAAAACTTTTGTGCTTCTCAAAAACTAGATACCTAAAGCAAACTACAGATGTCAGATCTATTGGGATGTTTTCTATAGAAGATGCAAGACTCATGAATCCTAATGAAAATTACAGACTTCCTTTGAATATTTTTGCAAAGCCTTCTCCTTTCGCTATACTTAGGGCATGCTTGGATGCCAGCCACCAGCAGCCACGCCAACTGCGGCGGTACGCCACACTTGTGGCGAGAACTGCCAACTACAAGCATTAAGTTTTCCCGTGGCTGCCTAAACTTGATAACCAACCAACCAGCTGCTTTACTCCATGTGGCAGCCATAACTGTGGCATGGCGATTTGTGGCGTGTATTGGGTGGATGACGGCCCCAAAACGGACTCCGTTACCAACAGCGTCGATACGAAACCCGAAGGGCGGCCTGAGGGCGCGCACCCTTCGAAACTAACTCAAAAACAGGATAAAGACAACTTCGAGAGCAGGACTTGTATTCAATAGTAATCAACCGTCCCATCAGTTATAGGAACCCTCCTATTTATAGGGGAAGCGGGCCGACTTTATGTGGTATTAGACCTTTGTCCGATGCAACGGTCGGGTCCATGAAATATTCAAGGGTATTACAGGGATTTTACATCGTAAATACACTTTTACAATCTGGGGGTGGGCCCACAACACAGTCCGTGGGTGACTTCGGACGGAGTCCTTGGAGGCGCTTCATCAGAGCTGACGGAATGGGGCCCGCTTGTTATTCTGAGGTCCCCTTCGGAAAGCGTGTTATCGAAGATTCCGTCGACTTTCTCTCTTGGTCTCCGTCTTCTTGCCGGTCACCCGTGTACACGTTCCGTGCCTCAGGACTATCCCGTGATTCGAAGGCCCTCCTTGTCCTAGGCGCCCTTTCCGGAAATACACAAAGTCAACATTGTGACCCTTCGAAATGAACGAGCAATTCCGAAGGGGGGTTAAATTGCCACGCGGAGTGGGGTTCCAAAGTCTCTCCCCCAACAGCGTGCAACCAAGCACGCCCTTAGTTACAGCTCCATCCTCGCCCTCGCATCTTTCTCCAGCGTTGGTGCAACTTGGCGGCGTCCCTCTCCTTCCTTGCGTCTCTCCACCTACTGAATTCCCTCACCATCCCACCTTCCTCGCACTCCGGTCATGGCGGCACGGGGCCTCAAGTCAGCACTCCTATGATAGCATGACTTTACACCTAGCGTGTGATTATGTTGACACCATTTTTCGACATGTCTTGAATCGGCGTCAAGAGGGAAGGAGGAAGTCTCTGAACCGGAATCGGAGGCCTTAGGAGCAGGAGTCAGAATTGGAGTGAGCAAAGGCAGGCGATGTCCGACTCGGATATTTGTTCCGCGGGCTTAACTGGGCCAAAATTGGGCCGCTTTGTATCTTTTAGATACTAGTCTGTGGCTCGTATTCTTTAGGAAGTTCTTTTCTTTCGCGTCAAGTTTAGCTATGTCGTACTCGGCTAGAAGTTTGTAATTCCAGGGTATAAATATAAACCCTGAGGCTCGTGATAAGAATAATACACATTCAATCAACAAAAACTCTACTTTACTTTCAAGTCGGCGACTTCGCCAAAGCTTTTTCCTTTTTTGGGTTCTCTTGTGAGTTGCGGCGGTTACGACTCCCAAGGCTCGTGCGTGAATTCAGGTTCTTTTGAGCAAGCTGAGGCGGTTACAACTCCCAAAAGCTTGCTTGTAAGTTCCATCCCTACCGAGTAACATCTAAGCTTTAGCATCCGGGCGCATCGCTGTTGCTTCGTTTAGATTTATTCAACAGTTATCGATATCAGCTAGATCTACAAGTTCTCTTGTTATTTTTAGCTTTTATCACCTCTTATCCAGCTTAGAACTCGATCTAATCGGCTCTGTTAAAGGCTTCATCACTGATTGCATCTAATAGCTGTTTAACTTGTTCTAAGTGTTGTTACCCTAAGCTTTATCAGATCTCTTTTGTAGTTATCTTTTACTGCTTAGTTCTCAATCGGCTCATTGCTGTTTGAGTATTAGAATCGGCTGTCTAGCTGTTTCTCTGCACATCGGAATCGGTCCTATCATATTTGATCTAACTGACGGTGAAATCGGCTTCTTAGCTGTTTCCTAATATCCGATTTTCATCCTTGTCAATCAACAGGTCAGATTGACTGGCACGCCCCGGTTTTCAAGGCCACGCTTCGCTCGTGTGTTCGCGCATCTGTCAAGTCCCGATTTTTGCGTCAACACACTTTTGGCACGCCCGGTGGGACACGAAGAAGGAAACTCACAATGCCTCCAAAGAAGCCAACAAATGGTGGGAAGGACGGAAAAGATGGAAAAGATACTTCTTTTGAAGTCCATGAAGATAACCTGATCCCTGTGGTTTATGAAGACTTGAATGAGGATCAAAAGAAGGAGTTTGATTGGCACCAGCAACTGTATCGCAATGAATGCTTGAAATCCTATAGTGCACTGAGAAGAGGTGAAGCTATTAGGAAAATTCCTCTTCCTGGTCCGCGTACAGTTACAATTGCTGAATCACCAGGCCAGCTTCAGGGGATGATTGAATCGGCAGTACATCATGCTATGGTTAATCAATCTGGAGTGTTAGCTAACACTGTGCACAATGCCGTGGTCAAGACCTTGGATGAAGAAGAATTTAAATATAAAGGACCTACTTATATGCCAATTTCAAGGGTTTGGATCTACTCCTTTGATTTTCTCCACAGGATCTGCATCAGGTGCTTCTGGGTCATCAGCTCCTGCTTTTTCTGCATCAAGTGCATCTGCTGCCAAATCTACTGTTATAGGAATAGATGCATCAGGAGGAACCATCCCTGAGAGTTCAGATCAAAGCCAATCGGCCGGACAGCCGTCTAGTTTTAATTAGGGATTTTCATCGTCTGGAGCTCCGCTGGTAACCGATTCATCAGGACATCTCTTGTCACAGACAGCACCTCTATTCTCATCTACACAATCGGCGCCCAAGAGTTGTTGGCGGCGCAAACGCACACCAAGATTCACCGCAAGCGCACAGATCGTCGTAGCCTTTCCCTTAGAGTATTCTTCCAAGGTTATCAATCTATGGATCGACGACGAACTACCTAGGGTTTTCCATCTAATCTAACGGGTTAAACCTAACTTGAAGCATCGATTGCATACGAGGGAATAAACCTATAGATATGAGTGATGAAGTAAAGGGTTGATCACATCCGCAAACATAGGCAAAAGAGATAGCACAACCAATTGGGTAACTCGAGCCTATCGCCTTCTAGTTGTAGTTCTAGCTAGATTGGCAAGCAAAACATGGTTCTCATCCAAAGCATCTTTAAACCTCCACCCTCCGGTCCAACTCCTGAGAACGCCACCCTACACGAGCCACACCCTGTCACGATGCTCCCTATCGAAGTGGTTAGATACAAGGGCATGAACATAACTTCGTGTCATACTACTCGATAGATCCGGTATGCAATTCTAGTCACCGCGACAACAAGAACACCCTATGCAATCTATACATGTCATAGATTGAAACAAGCACAACCGAGAGAATATGAAATCATAAAAGGAGGCAAATGGATTGCTATTGAATCGGAACGCATCTATTACTTTACCATGAATGATTGTTCATCACAAGACATCAACTGTTGCACCAACTTGTGACTCCTAGCTCCTGAACTCCACCATGGCACAACCACGCAGGGATGCCATGGCGGCTAGGGCCGGCCTAGGCCATTCCCTAGACAACTTCGAGGACTTCCGGCGGCCGTCGTCTCCCTCCGGTGCTCACTTCTAGGTTTCGCCGACTTCTGGTGAATGAATCCTCCACTCCTCAGTTTGACAGGTCATTTATATAGCGAGGAAACCCTAGCTCAAAGAGGAGGCCGAACCGCCTCAAAAAGGGCTTGGGCGGCGCGGCCAAGGGGGGCCCTGGCCGGCCGGCCAAGGGGGGCCCTGGCCGGCCGGCCCAGGGGCTTTTTGGCCCGCCTTGTTCCCATCTTTTGCGTGCACTCTTCTCTGATGTTCAATATACTGTGTTCCAATTCTTGTGGGCTTTGGACGTTGTTTGCTTCGGGATATGGATGGGCCTTTGTTGGCGCTGTTAAATGACACCCTTTTAGTGTTGTTTATACATCAATTTCATGCTTATTCTAAAGCTAACCCCGCCACTTGGCACTGAAATAACCCCGTTTCCGCTTGTGCACATATTTCTGGAGCATTTTGGTTTATGCAGGTTAATTGGCTATTTTGGAGCGAATATGGGCTGAATCTGAGAACTAGCAACAACACGACAAGATGAAGGCCAAAAACCCTAATGAAGCCCAAAGGAACCGAAGCCCGTTCATGCTCTACTCCAATGGGCCACCTCTAAACAAGGCTCAATTGAAGATAAGGCCAAAGTACTTCAAGATCAAGACAAATCCAGCACAGACTCTGAGGACACGTAAAGGCCCATCCATATCCCAAGCAAACGATGTCCAAAGCCCACAAGAATTGGAACACGGGATATTGAACATCAGAGAAGCTTGCACGCAAAAGATGGGCCCAAGGCGAGCCAAAAAGGCCCTTGGCCGGCCGGCCAAGGGGCCTCTTGGCCGCGCCGCCCAAGTCCTTTTTGGGGCGGTTCGGCCTTCACTTTGATCTACGGTTTCCTCGGCATATAAATATCCCGTCAAACCGAGGAGGGGATCATCCATCCACCAGAAGTCGGCGAAACCTAGAAGTGAACAGCGGAGGGAGACGACGGCCGCCGGAAGTCCTCGAAGTTGTCTCTGGAATGGCCTAGGCCGGCCCTAGCCACCATGGCATCCCTGCGTGGTTGTGCCATGGTGGAGTTCAGGAGCTAGGAGTCACAAGTTGGTGCAACGGTTGATGTCTTGTGATGAACAATCATTCATGGTAAAGTAATAGATACGTTCCGATTCAATAGCGATCCATTTGCCTCCTTTTATGATTTCATACTCTCTTGGTTGTACTTGTTTCAATCTATGGCATGCATAGATTGCATAGGGTGTTCTTGTAGTCGCGGTGACTAGAATTGCATACCGGATCTATCGAGTAGTATGACACGAGCTTATGCTCGTGCCCTTGTATCTAACCACTTTGATAGGGAGCATCGTGACAGAGTGTGGCTCATGTAGGGTGGCGTTCTTGGGAGTTGGACCGGAGGGTGAAGGTTTAAAGATGCTTTGGATGAGAACCATGTTTTGCTTGCTAATCTAGCTAGAACTACAACTAGAAGGCGATAGGCTCGAGTTACCCCTTTGGTTGTGCTATCTCTTTTGCCTATGTTTGCGGATGTGATCAACCCTTTACTTCATCACTCATATCTATAGGTTTATCCCCTCATATGCAATCAATGCTTCATGTTAGGTTTAACCCGTTAGATTAGATGGAGAACCCTAGGTATTTCGCTGCCGATCCACGGATTGATAACCTTGGAATACTCTAAGGGAAAGACTACGATGATCCGTGCGCTTGCGGTGAATCTTGGTGTGCGTTTGCGCCGCCAACAAGCTTTTCTGGCGCCGTTGCCGGGGATGATCAAATACTCGTTGGAAAGGTAATTTCATAAAATTTTCATTAAAAATATATTTCGGTATATGTTCTGTTCTGTATGCAGGGACAAATCCAAGAAGAAGAGGCAGCAGCAAGACGATGACAACAAGATGGAGGAGATGGAGATGATGATCATGAAGAGGAGCTTGGGCAACGCTTTCATAGAGTGTACATGATCAAATTCAAAAGCTAAGGATATGAACAAAAATTTCTCGAAGCATTGGTACATGAAGACACAAGTGGGGAACATTCATGGAGACGTTAGAGGCGAGCAACGATGGATTACAATGTGAACAACAACACAACGTCTCGCACAAAGGCACATGACTCCATGAAGATGAAGAGCTCCAAGGCTAAGGTACACATTGAGCTCTCAAGCTACCTTTGGTTTTGAAAATAATATTTTTCAATGCCCATGTTCAACCAATGGTAGAGATGATAATTTAAATTCTAGGCCTTGTTCATATGGTTGATAGGCTAGAATTTTTTGAGAATAATAAATACATGCTAAAGAACCTTTGCCAAGTGGTGAGCTCAGTCCTTTGCAAGAGATACATGCTAGATTATATTGCAACCATGCCTTCATGGTTGTATTTATGATTAAATGTGTTTACGATAAATGCTCGAATATATCTCGATCTTGCTTTGCGCTTGGTCAAGCTAGTGACCTTAAAAGAGCACATGTGGGATGAGATCCCGAATTTCACTAACCATGCAGTACAACGAATGTCACGCGAGAGGATTATTGCTACTTCCACCCATTACTGCATGCAAAAACAAAGGAGAGAGCAACCATGCACTTAATGCATGATCGGAGGAAAGATAAAGCTAAGAAGCAAAGGAGAAAAATAATGTGCAAGACGATGAAGGAGTGATTCACCAGCAAGGGGTGGTGCATACCTCTGAAGCACAAGGACATGGGCTTGTAATGGAGCTAGCAACATGTGGGAGAAAGGGGACAAGGAGGAGACACGACAAGGTGGTGCGCCGACCGGCTCTGTGCCCCTAGACCAGCCGGCCAAGCCTTCTTAAAGATCCTTTGAGGCGCTCCTTTCACAGGTACGTAGTTTATAAAAGTTCCTAGTTTATGTTCTTGAGTTCTTCCACTTTTAAACACCAGAACCACTCCGCACAAAAGAAAAACAAAATCATGCACAAAGATTTGATCCTAAATTCACGAAAGTCTACAACAAAACCTAGCTTAGTTTCCCCTTCGATATTTTGCCCTTCCACTGGCAAGAAACCCCCAGAGGTGTACTAGTTCTATTAGTGCAGCAAGGGGACCTAGAGGAAGACTTTCTCTGACTTTCATGGAAGAAGGAGAAGGACACGATCATCAACGTCGCCCATTCCACATGCAACGCAATCAACTACACCACCATCATATGCAAAACTTGGGGGCCATGATCATGTCAAAGGAAGAGAAAGAAAGGTTTGCAATCCCGAAGGACATGAGGAGCAAATGGGTAGAAGGAAGGGCATGCCCGAAGAACTACAAGCAAAGATCACCGAACACCTCATCCCTCAGACGATCATCGCTGTTTTCATCAACTTTTGAGCACGTGTTCAGAGACGTACTACAGGAGAAAATTGGATATTCAGAAGGTCCATAAAATTCTCGTTTCAACGCATCTAAGATCGATAAATTTGAAGACCCGTGCAAGGAGATATGACAAAAACATCAGGCGCTGCGCGTGCTGAAATCAGCTCGGGACAGATTGTAGTGCCGAAGTAAAACGGGCATAACTCTCTCGATCGGAAACCTTTTTAGGAAAATAAAGGCTTGTTGGAAAGAGAATTTCATATACGATGTTTTGGAGCAAGGTTTGGCTACATGTTCCGATCTGGACAGAGGAGAAAAATTCGTGAAGATGAGCCAGCAACGAGAGGGCAATGGAGAGAGAGGTGATAACAATGTGAGAGATGATTGGGCAAGTCTTCCATTGAGCGTGATGATCATATACAGCATGAGGAGTGAATCAAGGCTGCATGGACACCTTCATATCTTGCAAGAGGGACCATGGCATTGCAACAACAAGAAGGTATGCGAGAAAGTCGAGCTCTATGACTTTAAATGAAGCGCTTTGCGAGAGGCAACCCGTTCCTTTCCTTTCATTTTTCTTTTTTAGAGAGAATTAGGAGGTGTAGTACATCGCTTTGATTTGAAACTTGTGGCTAGTTGACTTAGGCTAACTTTTATTTTATTTTAGACCACCATCATATCATTTTCCACCTTGCATTCCATTGCATGTTTTATTTTCTTTTCTTTTATGACTTTTTGTGAAAACCCTTTTCTACCTAAGCCTTCCTATCACCAACACCTATACCCAGGGCCAATAGAGGTAGGAGTAACTTGTGTTGATCAGACGCTGTCACCGTTGACATTAGCCAAGTTTATTCCTATCCTTTATTCTAACTGAAAACTTTGACTAGCCCTCCAAACCCTTAGAAGAAACTCTTATGCCTTTAGCAATCCTAAAACCATAGGTTAACTTTTCACTTGTTTTGTTTTCAAATAACCTTAGTTAGAATTTCTAAACCTGATTCTTCTCTTCAAAATTCTAGTTTTTAGCCAAAAATATAGGATACCCTTGAACCTTTCCCTAAACCTTGTTAGCTTGGTTGTTTGGCTCTTTTCGATGAACGATTTTCTTGTTGGCACTGCTTATTAGCTACAAGCTTTGTCATTTTAAGCAATTCTTTTTGTTTCTCTATGGTTTGCATCAATTCTCTGCTTACCTAGAACAATGAACATTGCGGATCAACATCGGAAGTCCTTTTAATCCTTGCTAACCGTTGTTTTTGACTAACTCTTTGCATTTACATGTTGCATCCATTCCATTGTCCCCATCTCCATTATGACTAAGCTTGGTTCCTTATTAAAACCTTATGATGAATGCTTTTATGTATATGTTAATGCTTTGATGCGTTCTCCTTTGCAATCTTGTGTAAACGTGGTGTTTAGACTCGGTTGCAGACATCATCATTTGGTTTAGTAATTCTTGGAAGCTAATCATTTTGTTGATGTTTTGGTTAGTTTATAAACATTACATTGCGCTTTACTTTTCTTGCGCTATAAAGAATTTGTGATCTTGGGATAGACATGGTGTTTTGACCTTGGTTTATAATACTTTTTGGCTATGGAAAATTCAGCAACCTTGTTGTAAGCATGGTGAGGACCCAGTGTGTCCGAGGACCGGTGGATGGTCGCTTCCTGGTGTGATGAGTGATTGACAACGTGGTGTGGATTGACGTTTCCCTTGGCTCAAGTATTGCAGGTGTAGAATGCGGCTTGGTTGCATTGGTGCAGGTGAAGAACAGGCGCGAAAGGTCTTAGCCATGGCGGCCTCCGAGGAGCGGAGAGACAAGTAGGCTTGGTTCGAGGGACCCGGTGGCCGGTGGATCAAGTGCGGTTCACATGCTGGCAAGAACGAGCAAGGGGACGTGGTTCCGGTGCGAGGTAGCGGCTCACAACCGAAGCTCGTACGCGGACGAGAAGCCGGCGCAAGGTGGCGGCTAACAACCGAAGTTTGCGCGCGGGGTTTGGTGATTTGGCCACAAAATCATCGGTGGACGGTTTCCCTTGGTTTGGGCCTCAAAACCAAGGACCGAGGACTCGACGAGGCGGACTTGGGCAGCTGGGCCTGGCTGGGCTGTCAGGGGCGGTTTAACCGCCCCCCAGGGCCGGTTTAACCGCCCCCCCCTGGGCTGGCCCAAAACCGGCGTCGAGGAGCTTCGATCCGGAGGACACGCGGCGTGACTGCAAGGCTTGCGTCGGAGGGAAGCTAGCTTGCAGTGGAAGGTGCCCGAGCCGGAAAATATCTGAAGACCAAATGTCAAATTTGCCCCTGAGGGGTATGTATCACTTAGGGGTAGTTTAGTCTTTAGGACACCACCACTTGGACTACTAATAGGCCCCTTCAGGGCTGGTGGCTGTCATCTCTCTAGTTATCTCTTTAGGTTTTACTTTGAACTTGTTTTCCCCTTCATCCCCTCCACCTAGAACTACTTCGAATCATTCCTAGTTTGTATAGGTGAATTCATGGTTATGTGATTGAGTTTGTGCTGCTCATCTTTGTGCCATGATTTGATTTCCCGAGCTCCCTTTTCTTTTTCTATTTTCGTGGGTATTTTCGGAGCTATTTTTGGGGGATTTTCGTTCTTCTTGTTCCCGAGCGTTTTCTCTCGGATTTCTTTGGGGGATTCACGTATGAGTGCCTTGTGCCTCTTTTGCTGGTGATCCTTTGCCCCCAAACGCCGAGAATCGCTCTGGATTTGAGATTTTCGGGATGAACTCGAGGTCATGGTGTTCTTCGCGAGATCTGCGATTCCGGGAGTTGTACTGAGTTAGAGGCCGAGATCTTTTGGGAAAACACTCCACTGGGGGTCTAGATCATCTGACCAAAATCTCGCCTCAAGAGCTCAAGCGGTTTGGGAGATCCACTTTTGTTTTGACTTTTACCCGAGGCTCCCAGGCCCGGGCGGTTTAACCGCCCCCCCTGGCCGGTTTAACCGCCCCCCCCTGGGTGTGTTAGATCGAGCCGAGTTTCGGGTCGTTTTGGTGTTCGATTCGATTGGTTCGAGTTCCGCTGCTCGTTTCTTGTTCCTAGGGTCAGTAGCTTGACAGTGGCTACGTGATCTTGGCAAGATTGTTCTCGGAGGTTTCGGAGTTGTTTTGGGAGAATAGCCGGATTGTTTGGAAAGATTTTTTATCGGCTCCCATTCACTCCCCCCCTCTCTGGTCGCCGTTTCGGTCCTTCAATTGGTATCAGAGCCGGTTACGGGTCTTTGCGACTCTAACCAGTCTAAGATCCAAAGATGGCGTACCAAGATCGGGGTTCCGGGCCTCCGCACTTCGATGGGAAGAACTACCCGAACTGGGTTGCGCGTATGGGCGCTTTCTTGCGAGGCAAAGGAAAGTTGCTGTGGGATGTGACGAAAGATGAAAACTATGTCAATCCCACCAACTTAGATGCCCAGGATGCAAAGGAGAGATTTGAGGCGAATGCCCGAGCTGTCGACTACTTGTTCCGTTCTTTGTCTGCCGAGGAGTTCGAGCGTGTTTTGGGCGAGGACCTAGCTTGCCAGATCTGGCAGAAGCTCAAGGTAGCCCACGGTGGTGATAGCCATGTCAAGGCTAGGCTGTTCTCGATGTACAGGAGAGAGTATGAAACTTTGCTCATTTGCCAGGAGAGTCTGTTGATGCTTTGTTTCAGCGTTTCACTTCGATTGTCAACAACATGAAAGCCAACATTACCGTGCTCCCATACTCGGATCATGACCGAGCTATCAAGCTCCTGCAAGCACTTGATAGATCCGTGTGGGGTGCCAAGGTTGAGGCGATCATGGAGTCGGCAAACTATGAGACTCTTTCTGTTGATGAGCTTTTCTCGAAGTTGAAGTCTTCTGAGGTTGACAGGCAGTTGCTTGCCAAGGCTAAGAGTCCGACTGATCCTCATAGTCTGGCTCTAGTCGGTGGCTCTGGATATGGACATGCTAACACTCCTAGACACTTTGCTTTGTCTTCTCTTGTGTCCCTTCCAGATGAAGAGTATGAGGTGCTGAGCGAGGAGGATCTCGCGTTGCTCACGAGGAGGTTCGAGAGGATGTACCAGAACCGCAAGGGTTCGAGGCGCGCCGGGAGTACGTGCTACAGATGCGGGAAGATGGGCCACTTCATCGCCGAGTGCCCCGAGGAGATCAAGAACGACTACAACCGCAAGCACCGCCCGCGAGACGACCACAAGCACCGTCCCAAGGACGAGTACCGCGCCAAGAACAAGAACAAGGATGAGAGAAGATCCAAGAACAAGCACGGTGGACACAAGAAGAACAGATCTCGAGCGATGGTGGCTGATGCGAGCGACATCGACACAAGCTCCACCAACACGTCGTCAAGCTCAAGCAGTGAAGATGAAGACCGCGGCCGCCGCAAGGAGAAGAAGAGCTTGAACCGCAACTTCAACGGCATCTCCTTCGCCGCCGTCGACTACTGCACCATGGCGCACGACTCCGTGAAGGGCAAGGACGACTCCGACTCCGACTCCGAGGATGAGGTATTGACAGATCCCACCTCTTTGCGTCAGGAGATTGCTAGGTTAGAACAGTTGGTCGATAACCGCGATGATGTGCTTAGGAAGACCAACAAAGAGAAGAGGGAGTTTAGGTCCTTGCT
>WEIB01001090.1:0-22128 GCA_015476505.1 Urochloa ruziziensis | reverse complement strand
CAACCAGGTCCACGGGAAAGGCACCAAAGGGGAACCTGCAGGTTAGGATTTAGAAAACATGACACCTTGTAGAGTTGGGACATGATGATTAGGATCACTTCTCGTGCTGCGGTTCCACAAGGAGCACGACAAGTTTTGAACAGGATCTTGCTGATGATTAGGCCAGTCTTAGTGGGAGTTTCATGGACACAGTTACCTATACTGGAAACTTGGTAACTGTGCCAGTAGAGTTTCATGGGGATGAAACTCTCCTCACATCCCATGAAACTCTCCTCATAAATGACTCTGCCAAGTCAGCATTTTTGCTGATGTATCATGTCAATTAATGTCGTGAAACTCTCTATGAAACTCCCATTGGAACTGGCCTTAGGATCACTTCTTCTGCTTGGTTGCACGTCAGAACTAGCCACGCCACATGTGGCGGCGACACCACACAGTTGTGACCAGCCTCTAATACGCACCCCTACGTAGCAAGCATGCCTACCTTGTTAATGCAGTCCTGCTCCTGCCCCACAGACAGGCTGGGTCTGCCATCCATCCATCCATCAGCATCAGTGAAACAGCAGCAGAGCCGGGCGAGGGCGATATGAACGGAGACAGCAGCAGAGCCGGGCGAGGGCGACATGAACGGAGTGTATGTCACGGGACAAATCTAATAAACATATTTAATCTATAATTTGCAGCAGAAATGCTACAGTAATCATCCGTTAATTATTGATTAATTACCTTCTAATTACTCGTCATTAGATTCGTCTTACGATTTTCTGGCTAGATCTTAATTTATTTTATTATTAGTCTACATTTACTACTCTTAAATAAAACATTTCATTTGATATAAAATTTCTCTAAAAAGTTTTCAACTCATCTAAATACCACCCAATCCACTTCCACTGTTCCGTTCGGTGGTGGTGGTGCCAGTGTGCCACCAGGCAGTCGGGCGGATCCTTCGCTTTCTCGGCATCCGGCTTTGAGATGCCACGTGGCGTGGGTGAAGGTCCTGGCAGGCCGGGGCGACACGCACCTGCTGGCTGGCGCGTCGCCGGAAGGTTGGGGTTGGGGCGAGCTGACGAAACGAACGTTGCCATATATACCTGCAGGATCGCGCGCTAACGCCGCGTCTGTTATAAATTACATATATATAATTACTTGTCATGTGGTTTTTTATTATTTAGTTTTGGTGATTAGCTGCAACATACATGAAAGAACCTGAGGCTACTGAATGTAGTAAGTAATGTACACAGAAGGTAGGCACAGAGTAGCGATCATGGATAGCGATGGTTCATTCTGGCATGACCCCTCGCCAAGTTGAGATGGTGGCAAGACAAATGTTCTCGACCATAGAGAGTGTGACAGTGTTGACACAAAGTGCGCACCTATGAGGACCTTCTTATATCTCTGCGCTAGAGTTTCTGGGAATTGAGGACCGGAACGACGCGTTGTGACATTGGTGGTCTGTTAGCCGGCGACAACAAAGAGAACAGAGAGGACAACCTAAGATGAGAAACTACGGTCTACCAAGCGCATCCTCCCAAAAACAGTTGCAGTAGGCTTCACACGTGAAGTTGATGAGCACGTGGAGGGTGATGCCTCCTTCCATGGCAGCGGCACCACCTCTGCTCCGAGCAGGGGCTTGAGCGGAGGATAGAGTAAGCGAGTTGACATGTGAGGAAGAAATTGGGTGATTAGCTGAGGAGCGCAATGTTTGTGTCCTGTTCTCAACTTCGTGGGGAGGCAATGACGACTCTCTAATGCGCAAGGGGCGCCACGATTTCATTTGGCAACAATACAAAATATTAATACATGACGACCGAGCAATTGCGTAATAGAGCAACGCCAGAAGCCTGGAACAACGCGGCAAGCAAGGACGCACCGACTTTTAATGCGCCCGCTTTCTTTCGGCGACATGGATGTACCTATTTCTTTTAAAGACCACCACACATGACGTTCGTACGCAAAGCTCAATGTTGAAAGTCTGGAACCATGTGGGAAGTGAGGATGCATCGACTTTAGGTGGTCACACTTTGTTTTAGTGACATTGATGTACTTATTTTTATAAAGACAAAATTAAAATAGTGCTCGTATAGAAAAAAGAAAAAAGAAACAAGAAAAAAAGAAAAAAAAAGTTGAGGTCGCTGGGAGGGCGCCAAACCTCCGAGTGATATAGAGATACTAGGAAGGGCGGCGTGCTAACGCCACGCCTGTTAGATTACATGTGTAATTACTTGTTGTCACTGTGGATGGTTTTTTATTTCATCTATTTCTTAATTTTTCTAATCACTAAGAACACTAAATGCTTACATGGATGAAACAACCATACACACATATTGAATGAAGTAGACAATATGCATGGAATGTATGTACGCAGTAGCAATCATGGACAATGATGGTGTCATGCTGGCATGACTCCTCAACAAACTCGATGGCGGCAAGGCAGATGTTATTGACCATGGAGAGCATGGCCGTGTTGACATAGAATACACACTTAGGAGGTCCTTCTGCCACTGCCGCGCTAGAGCTTGTGGGAATTGAGGACTGGAGCGGCGCGAAGTGACGTTGTTGACCTGCTGGCCGACGAATAAGAAAGAGAGGGGAGAGGAAAACCTGAAGGCAGAAACTACGGTTCGGCGAACTTGTCTCACGAAAAACGGTGGTCGTGGGCTTCACATGTAAGGTCGGTAAACCCGTGGTGGACGGTACGTCCCTTCGAGGCAGCTGCACCACATCTGATCCAAACTGGGGCTCGAGAGCAGGGAAAGAGGAGGTGAGTTGACACGTGATGCGAAAGATTGGGCGAGCAGCCGAGGAGCGTAATATTTGTGTCACGTTCTAAACTTCGTGAGGAGGCAACGACGGCTCTAATGCATGAAGGGCACCACAATTTCATTTGGCAACAATACACAGTTGTAATATGCGGCGACCGAGAAATTGTGTGACAGCGCAACGTTGGAATCATGTGGCGAGGACGCACCGACTCTAGTTGGACGCATTTTTTTACTGGTATGGATGCATATATTTCTTCTAGAGTATGATAATACTGAGGTACCACCAGACGTGACACTCGTGTGGAGAAAATAGGCATACTATAGCGAAAAAAGTATGGTGTAGAAAAGTTTTGAAAGAAAAAAAATATGGTGTAGAAAAGTTTTGAAAAAAAACTGGTGCACTGTAGCGCACGGTAAGGCTACAGTGCGCTACAATACCCAGAGGCTGCGGGAGAGCGCGAAAGCTCCCCGCGTTATAGAGTTACCTATAATATACTTATAATACTTACTGGCGCTCTCTCTCGAGTTACATAGTAAGAAAGAATGGATGGTGTGGTGTCCCAGCTCAGGTTCTGCAGCTCCCTCGAGGAGCCAGCCGTGCAGGGGTAGTCTGGAGCAGGTCGCCAGCCGACGGGTGCGACATCCAGGCCCGGGGCATCAGCTACCGCATCGCTGTCTCGACCGGCCGACGACACCACCGTCCTCTCAAGGTCTGGAGCAGGTCGGACGACGACGCCGCCGACCACCAGCAGCAGCAGATGATCAACGGCGGCGGCGTCTGCCAGGTGCTCCGCAACGTCACCTCCGCGCTCGCCCCGGCGAGCTTCTCGCCATCGTCGGCCCCAGCGGCGCCGGCAAGTCCACCCTGCTGGAGATCCTGGCCGGCCCCCTGTCCCCAAGTTCCCTGCCGCCCAACGCGCTCCTCCTGGGCGTCGCCGACCTCCGCCGCGTGTCCGGGTACGTGACCCAGCTGTTCCCGCTGCTGACGGTGCGCGAGACGCTGCTCTTCAGCGCGCGCCTCCGCCTGGGAGCGAGCATGCCGGCCAAGGACAACATGGTCGACGCGCTCCTGGACGAGCTGAGCCTCCGGCGCGTCGCCGGCACCAGGACCAAGGACCTCTCCGGCGGCGAGCGGCGTGGAGGCCGTCCACGACCCGGCGGTGCTGATCCTGGACGAGCCCACCTCCGGGCTGGACAGCGCGTCGGCGCTCCAGATCGTGGGCGCGCCAGACTTAGAGCAGCCAGACGCAATGTCGAAGATATAGATGCAACGGTCAAAAACGGACCAAATGCGATAACAATGGCGAATCAAAGTGATAGATCAATGTAATGGGCTAGGGTTTGATCGGATGGTTTTTAATCAACCAGACCTTCAATTCCCTAGTGGAGTCGCTAAAATGTGTTGACGCTTTTTTGGGGCCAACACACGAATGCGCTAGCTCGCGCGGGTCACGAAAGACCGAATCGGCAGATTGCTGCCAAGGGCGGTCACACCGCCCCTGAAACCCGGTTAGACCGGTATTCTAGGGTTTGGCGTAGATCGGTCGTTCAGGAAGGATAACTACCACGCTTACGTGATGACGGACGGCAAGGTTTACGAGCAAACCAGCAAAGAGATAACCAACGCACTTACGTGGCGAAGAACGACTAGTTTACGAGCAAACTAGCAAAGGCTGTCGAAGCTCACGCCCGGGAGGGACCCCATCAGGGCGTGGATGTCGCCGGACGTGCCCTAGGTCGACCAGCGTGCCTTAGGACGCCATCAATGGTCGTGGAGATCACGATGAACAGCAAGAGAGGTTGAAAAAGCCAGGGTTTGGAGATAAAAGTAGGAGTCGAAGATTACATAAATCGCGTTTCAAATTACAACTCCTAACTCGGATTTGGCTGCCAAGGCCGGTCTAACCGCCCCAGAATCCCGGTCTAACCGCCCTTCAGGTGTAGATCCTTCTCGAGGTCATATCCCCTTCATCCGGACTCCAAATTGGACGTTCCATATATGAATTTCGATCGTCTCGACGAGAGGAACACAATGGTGAAGTCCAATCTCCTTTTGAGAACCTTATCCAGGCCGGTCTAACCGCCCTATAGACCCGGTCTAACCGCCACGCCCAAATTGACAGCAAAATCCACCGGGTGCCAATTTGGTCGTCAACACATAGCATATTGAACCTGCATGAGCTCCCTACCCTTTTCCATCCGTAGTTGGGATCCTTGATTTTTGTTTGTTGCTTTTTCAATGAACGGATTGTGAAATTTGTGTTGTTTTGTTCACATGTTAGTTCATGTACACACCTCAAATGTCAATGAAAAGTTGTGAGAGAGAAAATAGAATGTAACTTTGGATCCATGAATTTATTTACCCTGATCGTATTCTTATTTACTAGAACTAGCAAAAATGCCCGTGCGTTGCTACGGGCGAATCATGTAATGAATATGCCTTATTTTTTAAAAAAAATACTCATCTCAATTAAAATATTCAGTTGTCTCACTACATTAAAATATATAATAATTGTGTTATTTGGACAATTATTATCATTTTATAGTATTAACTTAATCCACAAGGTTGGGGTCCCGGCAGGTCCGGGCGAAGGTCCCGGCAGGTCGGGGCGACAGCGACACGCACCTGCTGGCTGGCGCGTCTCCGCAAGGTTGGGGTTGGGGCGAGCGGACGAAACACCCAGCGGGACGTGGTGTTCCCGCTGCTGACGGTGCGCGAGACGCTGCTCTTCAGCGCGCGCCTCCGCCTGGACGACGTCGACGCGCTCTTGGACGACCTGAGCCTCCGGCGCGTCGCAGGGACCAGGATCAAGGACCTCTCCGGCGGCGAGCGGCAGTCGCGTGTCCATCGGCGTGTCCACGACCCGGCGGTGCTGATCCTGGACGAGCCGTCGAGCCCACCTCCGGGCTGGACAGATCGTGGGCGCACCGTGGTGCTCAGCATCCACCAGCCGGGCGCGCGCATCGTCAAGATGTTCGACGCCGTCCTCCTCCTGGCCGGCGGCTCGGTCCTCCACCACGGCACCGTCGACCAGCTGCGCGCCCTGCTCGCCGGCGCGGGGCTGCAGCTGCCCGCGCACATCGACGCCGTCGACGAGCTCCTGAGCCGGGAGCGCCGGTGCACGCTGCAACAGCTGTTCGTCCAGCATGACGGCACCAAGCAGACCAAGCAGACGAAGCATGACCACGGTGGGTGTGATGAACTAGATTTTCGTAATCGAGAATCCGACTCTCTGTACCCTTGTGATCGTCTGGATCAGTAGCTATTACGTACAGAACTCATCTCAGCATAATATCATAGTCATACAAAGAATTTAGCTTACAAGAAAAGATTTACATCCATACCAATATGTAACTACGAATGTAGTACAAGTTCCTCGGGCTAAGCGACAAGCGAAAATTCTGCGTAGCGGTAGCTAAGTCTTCAAGTCTTCATCTTCGGTCTTCATGACAAGCAACCTTGAGCGAAGCGACGCAACCCATCTGACATGTTCGGACCTGAACTCCAAGTCCAAACCTACAACTCACAAACTATCCCTAAGAAATGGGGTAGGTCCACGTCACCATCCGTATGCAAGCTTTAAGTGGCCTAAAGTCTAAAGGGATAAAAATAATAAGGAAAGGCTTGGGTTTCCTATGCAGCAGCGGCAAAGTATAAAATACCATCATCATCATCATCAACTATATCACAACACCACGGGCTATTCTGGCGCACCAGACTCCCGTCCCATCCTCACCACCTTCTTCTCTCGAGTTGATGGGGAAGCTTCCGACCTTCCCTGTCTCAGCGGCAAACGCCAGACCTTATCCTGATCTAGTAGCTCTCATCAACCTATAGTTTTAGAAGAGGGGGAGATAGAAAGCCCAAAACACTAATCAGACAAAACCAGTAAACAAGGGGGTGTCCATGACCGAGGACGCAGCTATACGTATAGATTCATAACTCTGCAGAGTATGTTACCTGGACCCACTCGGGCTGCAGACGGTGGGCGCCGTTTTGAGACACAGCCCACAACCATGACTCCCTAACCGGAACAGTAGCAGCCTGAATTCCCAGACTTGTACTCATTCGGGCAACCCGAAGGTCCGAGATCATGAGTCTCTAGCACCACACAGGCGCTGAGAGTCTCGGACACGATCCTAACAGATGGGCATGTTCAGAAAACCGTTCAATCCTAACACACTGCTCCCTCAGAACTGGTACCACCGAGAAAGAGAATGGCTGGAACCCCTCACATTAGGGTAAGCGATGTGCTCGTGAATAAAGTCCTGTCACTAGGTCCAATCAGACTCAGCTAAGCCAGAGCAAGCAAGTCCTCCAAAATGCGTATCCACCACAGTGGTCCGCCAATTGGCACCCATCACAAGTATGGCCGCTCAACGCCTCAAATCCATCCTCATCACAAATCATATCACACCTATCCGCTACGGTATAGGAGGTTGTCCAAACTACCTACAAGCCCCAACCCGAAGGTCGGTTAATGTCTGCTCACTCCAGCCGGAGGTTCGAAACTCTCCAAGTTTTCCCAACCTAAACACTTACGCCAAGAGGTTTAAAACCACCACTATATTCCACACCTGCAAGCATAGCATCATATATCAAGTAGAGTGTATAGGGTCGGCAAGGAATATAGATATAAATAAGGCTATGCATACGCTCATCTTCATCTCGTCATCGCAATCAAGTAAAGCGCTAGCATTTCTACTTCCAATGCCTAATAGGTACAAAGAATCAGGATGAGCGTGAACCTGGAGTATCGTCTTATCCTCCTCTTCAACGTAGTCGATGTCGTCGAAAAAGTCCGGGTCCTCCGGGGATCCTATTAGACGCATATACAAGTAAATATCGGCGTTTACTAGCAAATAAACTCCAAATAAGAACCAAAATAGATCCAGATAACATCAAAGTCTGTTCTAATGTGTTCGTCATGATTTTAGAAAAATAATGAAACTGGTCTCATATTTTTCTGAGCTACGGTTGATTTATTATGATTTTTTGAAGTTTAAATTGTTTTTCTAGGCTTTTAAATCATTTTGGAAAAGAAAAAGAAAAGAACCAGGGGTCTAACTACAAAATTGCCAAGGTGGAAGGGCCGAGATGCAAATAGCTGAAAGTCCAGGGGCCTTTCTGCTAAAATGCAGGGGTCAAAAGGTAAAAAGGGCCGGCTAGGGTGTTTTCTGCAAAAGTGCAGAGGCGGAAGGACCTTTCTATAATTACCAGAAAGTCCGAGGGGTTTCTTGCAAAATCGCAGGGGCTGTTTGAAAAAGGCCGGCGGCTGCTGACGCCACTACCTGCGTCAGCGGCTGCAAAGGATCCTGATGTGGCTGCGTCCTGTGTGGCCAGCGGTGTGGCTCCGCTCAGTCTTTGACACGTGACGAAGCGGGATCTGGTGTGGCCGGGCCGATCCGGTGTGGCGGCTAGCTCTGTGGCCGGATCATGTGGCTAAGGCTGGGCCGCGCGCACAGCGTTCGACAGAATGCCCAAGGCATCCGTTGCGCGCTGGCTTGGCCGGAACGGCAGGTCCATGGGCAAGCGGCGCGGTCGGCGACGACGAAGGTCCGATGGGGCTCGGCTACGGCTTGGGTGGCCTAAAGGTCCGAGTTTGGCCTTGGTTTTGTGCGGCGGTGGTAAGGTATGGCGGCGTGGCGGCTCGCAGGCGGCGGGCGAGAACGTGAATGGGGAGCGTTCGGCGAAATGCCGCAAAGGGCGTTCGTGGTGGCCGGGCTAGGCGATGGCACATGCAGGAGAAGCACCTCGGCTCGAAGGCCAGGTCACAGAGGGGCATCAGCGAGCGACAGTGCTAGGAGCAGAGCACGACGGCGAGCGGTTAAGGAGGGCCCATCGGCAAGGACATGCCGGACAAGCACGGAGTGTCAAGGGAAGGAGGGCTAGGCAGGGCTCACCGAGGGGCGGAGGGGTGTAGTGCGTGGCCGGCTCGATGAAGAGGTGGCGGCATCGACTTGAGGTTCACAGGCTCGGGCAGCTCCGGCTTCGACGCGCAGTCTTGATCATCTCCGGCGGCGTCGCGTTCCTTGCTCGGCTCGGCGATGGCTCGACGGCGCGGGCGGCATCTTTTCTCCCGCTGGGCCTCCTCTTCTTCTTCCCGACGCTCAGCTCCTTGGCGATGGCGTCACTTCGGCGGGCTCCTCCTCTTCCTTCTTTCCCCTTCTTCTTTCCCCCTCTAGTTCCTCCTTCCTCTCTTGGTGTGCGGCGGTGCAAAGGGAAAGGGCCGAGGCGGCTGCGGCTTGGTTGGAACAAGGGCGGCTGCTGGGGTCTTATACCCGGACGGCTAGGGCAGCGTGGAGATGGACGGCTGGGGGTCCTCGGCGTTCGGGCCAGGACGCGTGGCGGTATCCAAGCAGGGGCGGCGCGAGGCGAGCAGGTGTGGCGGCCGCTGGGTCCCGCGGGCTAGGGTTTAGGGCGGCCACGACCGAGGTGGCGGTCGAGGTGGCGCAGGGTGACGCAAAAGGGATGAGCTGGCGCGGCGGCGTTGGTTAGCGGAGGCGTGGCGTGCTGCAGCGCTGGAAAGCGAGCGGAGGACGAAAGGGGAATAGGGGCGAGGCTGACGGGTGGGACCTGTAGGTCAGTGACTGGAGAGGGGGGTGTGGTAGGTAGTGACGGGCTGGAGAACTGGGCCGCGAAGATGGGCTGCACACGGGGGTGAGAAGGCTTGCGGCCTGGCGGAGCTGGTGGGCTTCGCGTAGCTGGGCTAGGCCGACGGAAGAGGTTAGCGGGCCACGAGAGGTGGACTGCGGCCTGGGTTTGAGAGGGTAGGGGTTAGCAGGCCGGGCCGGGTTGGTTTGGGTTAGCTGTGTGTTAGTTGGTTTAGGCCCAAGTTAGTTCTAGGGTCTAGTTAGCTTTTAGTTTGTATTTGAAATCCATTTCAAATACAAACTTTACTCAAACAATTCAAATAACTTCAAATAAAATCTAAATATTCACACTAAGACAAATACACCTTAACAACCAAATTTAATTCATATTATTATTTTCTAGTAATTTTGGGAGAGATCCGAAGAAAACACTCTTATGATTGACTATTTATTTGCACTTCACGATTTTTTAAAAAATTCCACATTTTGCAGATATTAACAGACCGGACAAAATTTCGGGATGTTATACTGGGCATATGCGTCGCCACCGGGGATGAGGTGCTGCGTCGCGAGGGCCTCGGGGAGGAGTGCCGGTGGCGCAACGTCGCTGTCATGGTGGCCTTCATGGCCGCCTACAGGCTGCTGGGATACGTCGTGCTCAGGGTCAGGTGCAGCCTCGCGCTCAACACCAACAAAGGGCGGCCGCCCATCAAGCAGCTTGTATTCATCATCATGTACTACTTCGGTTTGATCTGATGATTCCACAAGTTTGACATATAATAAGTTAGTCAATGCAAGCAGCCACAAAACTAATAATTCTCACCCAACTGTTATACATGATGCCAAGCAGCTGTTCGTTCAGAATGACAGCACCAAGCAGAAGCAGGCGTGGTGTCCGTACAAGCAGGCAAGCAGCAGACCAGCAAGCAAGCAAGTAGCTAGGCACTCTTCTAAATGAATCATCATGAGCAGCAGCAAGAAAACATGTTTACATGATGCCAAAAAAGTTAATCAGAGAGCAGTAAACCACCAATATCTAACTTCATCATCGCGCTCAACACATGAGGCCCATCAACATATACTAGCGAAATATAAAATACTTATCCAAAAAGATTCAGGACAACATACTAGCAAAACATAAAATACTTATCCAAAAACGATTCAATCTAGTTTGAATGAATCTGCTTAGGTTTATCGCTCTCTACTCATAAGTTAAGCAAGCACATCTAAGGTTTATCTCTATCTGCTCATAAGTTAAGCAAGTGCATCTAAGGTTTATCTCTACTTATAAGTTAAGCAAGCACAACTAAATAGTGATCAGATGCAAACTTATGCATGATTGATGATGAATCAGAACCACCTGAGTCCCCTGCGCCCTTTCCTTGCTTGCGGGTCAAATCCAGGTTTAGGGAAGTTAGTCCTGTCTCCTTTCTCGGCTAATTTTTTCTCCAGCTGCTTCTCATTGATAAGTTGGTTTATCTCCATTTTGCACAGCATTAGCACCCCATCCGACCCGATCAGATCAGCAAGGGTCATGGTTGGGAAATTGTGCTTTCCCAGATCATTCTGTTTGCTTACATCCAGTTTATCGTCTAGTCTGATGCTCCTCTTTCCTACCTCTCGCCTCACCGTCTGGACGTACTCTAAAAACTTGCCCCATGACCGCAGCAGGAACCAAAGATCATCGGGGAGGAGTGTCCCGTACTCATTGCCGCCAAGGCAGGTCAGGGCACGGTTGTAGATCGGTCTCAACCTTAGCGCCTCACAGAATAAGACGATGACTGAGCCCAAGGCCAATCGTAGATCGCCGTTTCAGAACATGGATTCTAGCAATAAAATAGAATTGCAACTAATATTGAAATAGTTATGCTCTTATATAGCGAAGTCTCATCCTCAGCATATAGCCTATATAGTGGCACCAATCTATGTTCTAAATAAATATCTTTTATTTAGAATCATTATTGGCGAATGTCTCAGCCCATTAGATAATGGGAGACCCATGTGAAGGCTGAAATGCATCTTTGTAAATTTTGTACCACCAGGGGCTTGGGAGCTAAATGCCACTCCCTTCCTGCACTATATAAAGGACACTAGAGGTCATGAGGAGGGGACTTACCTTGAGCACTCCACACTTCCCCCTAAGTTGTGACTCCTCCTCTTCCTCCCTTTAGTCTCTCCCTTCATGTATAAATATATAAATATACTAAGCTACCAATCTATGTTTTAAATAAATATCTTTTATTTAGAATCACTAGCAGAAGGGCACGTGCCACAGGCACGTGTTTTAAAAAAATACTAAATTAGTGATGTAGTCAACATGGATTCTCTAGATTAATTTAGAGCGTTCGATTATCATAAAATCCAACTGTGTATGAGTGATGTTGTCAACATGGACTCTTTAAATTAATCTCGAGCGTTCGATCATTATAAAATAAAATCTGACGGTGTAGGAGGTATAAGAGTAACACTTAAGATTTGTATGACCGTCAAATTCATCGCCCTTTATTAGTATAGATATATAAATATTCTAAGTATATTATGAACATATCTTAGTGTATTGGATATGTCTAGGTATGAATCGATTTACAAAGGATTCAAAATTCGTCGTCCTTTTTAGTATAGATATATAAATATTCTAAGTATACTACGAACATATCTTAGTGTATTGGATATGTCTAGGTATGAATCGATTCACAAAGGATTCAAATCATGTTGCCAGTGATTCACGCACATATGAACATATAATTGATTATTTGTAGGGTGCTTTAGAAAGTGCAGGTACATTACGGGTGTATGGATTTGTTATCTATTTTTTTAGTGTGCATATGTGTGCATCGTCCAAAATTGACTTTCGATGTTACCTTGCAGTATATGATTTGAGCATGCTATAGATTAGAGAACAATTGCATCCATCACACGCAATTGATGTGAGGACAATTACATCCTTAAAGGCTTTCCAATATGATGGATGTAAACCCTTGATTATTGTCCACGTGCTAATCTAGCAATCTCTAGTCCATACATATCACTTTATCACTTTGTTAGCTGAGGTTTTGAGTATAATGGCTTTTCTCTGAGGAAGTTTCGCAGAGTGCATGAAAGATGAAAAGAGTTCTTGTGCTCTCGATATTTCAGCCAGAGCCACCATGCAAGGAAAAGAAAGAGCTTTACTCTTCTCGAACTCTCAACCAAATTGAAGATATATGGATGCTTGCTTGCCTTCCTATCCGACGCCATCAAAAATATTTTTTGACCAATCTTGTTGCAGACCTGGTTGAGGTTACTTCGTCCAATTGGTAACTCATGCTTTGTGACTTGTGGTTCTCAAGCTCCATGAACAATGTCTCAACTACCTGCCTCGAGAGACTCACCCCAATCACCGCCTCTACGAATACCTTTTTGTTTACCAATTTGATGTCACGATATTATTCGATCGGCTTAATTCTTTGATTGGTTGATCTAAATTTTTTTTGTTGAATTAGGGGAGAAGTGGATGTATCATTGATTTTGCCGCATATGTGTTACCTTCAACCTCCAGCATAACTACGATAATGCCATCATCAGCAGCGGCATAGCTGATTGTCATACTACACGTTATAAGCTACACAACTAACGAAATAACATTTACATGTGGTGTAAAGTAATCTTTCTTAGAATCTGCAGACTCAAAAATATCTTGTTGCAGTACCCAATTCAGTTCTATTTTAATATAAAAAATTTAAATTACTCCCTTCGAGTATAGGTAAAGTCTGGATGACCCCCAAATTACATCTTGATTCAGTTTACTCCCTAAACTATATCATTTGGTTCAATTTATCCCAATACAATTTTTTTTTTGTTCTTCATGCTAATAGACAATCTTAAACTCAAATTTTGCGAGATGATAATATACATGATAACACATGTTAAAAAAATTATCATGATTTAGTATTATTATTTTCATATGTTAGGATATTTAATAATACATTAATCCTTAAGATAAAAAATATATTCATAATGTGTTTTTCTGACATTGTGATGTCTACTACCACCTTGCAAAAATTTAAATCAACGTTCAACTTGTGTGTGGAGAAATAAGAAAATAAATTGTATTACATGGTAATTGAACCAAATGTCATAGTTCAAGGGGTAAATTGAACAAACAATAGTTTAGGGTGTCTATACTTAAGGGGAGTAATTTGAACCTTTCTCTTTTTAATATTACCCTCACGCAACTGGTAGGCACATTTCGGTTGACAAGAAACCATTCGGGCAAGTTTTTGTGCTGGATTTGATGAATCGTGAATCTACCTGGAAAAGGTATCTCAGATTTCTTTCCGCCACGATGGATTTGATTCTATACTTCACAGTAGTTTAGGAATCTCGTACGTGCATCCGTACTAGTTCAAAAATTGAAATCGTAACGTCTGTTTCAGCTCACTCACCGAGAATTAACAAGAGCAAATAGTTAGGCTAAAAATGATAATATTAAACAAGAAGTGGTAAAGTTCATGTGAAGTGCGCATTTCCCGTGTATAGTTGTAGGCAAATGCAAAGTGATGAACGAAATTGGATACTGTGCACCGTGGCATCTGGCAATCTGACAAAACGTGTTTGCATGATATCTGCTCGTCTGCCGCAGTGTGATCCATTATTTCCCCATAGCAAACCTGGCAAGTCTGACATTGGCTTTGACGCCTGGCACCTCGACTTCACCAAGGGCTACTCGGTCGAGGTCGCCAAGGTCTACATCGACGTCACGGCCCCGAGCTTTGCCATCGCTGAGATATGGAACAACATCATGCCGGCCTGGCGACGATGGAAAGCCTGCGTATGACCAGGACCCGCACCGGCAGGCGCTGGTGGATTATATTGGGTGAACAAGGTGGGCGGGGCGTCGACGACCACGTGTTCGACTTCACCACCAAGGGATCCTGAACGCCGCCGTGGAGGGCCGGCGAGCTGTGGCGGCTCATCCACGCCCAAGGGAAGGCGCCCAAGGGAAGACCTCCCTCCCTATAAATATAAAGGGCCACGGCCGATTGAGAGTATCCAATCGATCAAAAACACTTATATCTATTATTTTGCATCTTTTACTTTTTCTCTTTGCCCTAGCTTTTCCAACCCCATCTGCTGTTTCTCCTTCGTCTCTACGGCGTTTGAGGACGTTCTAGGTGGCCTGCCGACCCTAGAACACCCCTGCGTGCGCTTGCCTTGACGGGGTCCCTCCCGGGCGAGCCTTCGTCGGTCTACCAGCCGGGCTGTCCGGCGAAACCCAGTCCAACCGCCCTCCCATAGCGGTCTGACCGGGTTTGGTGCAGCGGCGCTCCTCCCGTGCGATCGTACACGTTCGTGTGTTGGCCCTATTTTAGCGCCAACACGATCCTCGAGCACGATGGTGACGCCTACGTGGCCGAGATCGATGGCAAGGTCATCGTCAAGATCGGGTCCAGGTTCGACGTCGGCCACCTCATTCCGGCAGGCTTTGAGGTCGCCGCGCACGGCAACGACTACGCCGTCTGGGAAAAGCTTAAGGCGCCGGCTTATTAGAGTCGGGCCGACCGCCGAGCGTAATTCTTATTGCTCGTAATACGATTCGATAATCTGCTACACGCAGAGACGACTAACATGATTGAGATACTACCGTTCATACCTGTACACAGGACCGGTGAAACATACGAACTGTACACACGGTGATGATTAAATAAAGTGCTAAAGTTTTCCATTCCACACCGAAATCACGGCATGTCAGCTACAAGGTAAAGGAACAATCTGACGGCAGCGCTGTGCGCCTCCATCCAGCATCCACTGGTCTGGCTTAGGGCCCTTTTGGATTAATACTAGCTCGTAGATGTTGGATTGTGCAAGTTGGGGGGCTATTGGATACACATCCACCCCACAAGTTGATAAAAGCTGAGGTGAAGCAACTTATGTGATCCAAAAGCTAGGGCAGGTGAATTAAAAAAGCTGTCACATAATGTTCAAATAATTCATCAAATACTGTTCAAACAATTAATAATGGATACCAAAATGTCAAAAACAAGTGCTTCTGCACCGTCAGCTGTTTCACAGGAAAGCCCATCAGAGACAGGCCTGTCGTCAACATTCAGATGATTGTGTAACGATCTTGATCCTAGTCGCAAAGTGGTTGATGATACCAGATGCACCTTCTGATGCTCTGAGCATCGAAATCTACCAAAAAAGACATGTCAAAATTTGAAGCATAGAACCATTGAACAAATACTCAAATGATACACTAAAATCGAGTTGAATTTCAACTAGAAAAAAGGATTACTTTCTTGTACAGTAAATCATCAGGTACTAATACTACTACTACCTTTGGGTTATTCATATTGCTTCCAAAATAACCAACACCAAGTGATGGGGACGAGTAGGCAGCAACCAGCTCAGCGGCTTCCAGTTCAGACAAATCCCCTTGCTACTAAAAGATACATAGTTCAGTGGAGGTGCTACTTTTCCAAGATCAAAATAGATGGGATTGCAAATAACTGACCTTTCGAACATCAGCCTGAACTAGCAATAACCCAGCGCCTGTATCATGAGACATCTTGCTGCTGCTTTCAACCACAGAGCGGAGAACTTTAGTACAAGCAGAAGCAGGACCAGATTGTGACCTGACAATAATATATATTCAGACTTTCAATTACTGAAGGCGATATTTACCAAAAAAAATGTGTACTAATTGTTTAGCCCTACTGATATACTGAACAGATGTAAAAAGCAAAAAAACCACTCGAAGAGATGAGCATACAATGATGATGAGATACAACATTCGCGGGCAGCAAATCCTCTAATCAAATGTTCTCCAGCTCCAGTAGCACAACAGGCAACTACGAATGGTGTACCAAAGGGTCCTTTGGAAGAAGCCCAGCACCCAGAGCCATACATAGCTGCCAACCCAACCCGGCCATCTACCTGCCAAGACATCAGTCTGTTTTCAAATCATATCAAGGAACGTGAAATTCAATGAGAAACTGCCCTCACTTATCCAGAACAATACAAACTAAACTAAAAATAAAAATGACTTCCAAGGAACAACCATTTCAAGAGTTGTATTAGAAGTGAACTTCAAGCGAGTAACTGATGAGACTGATAACCAACAGACCTTCAGGGCAATACCACCACTAGATGCACCTGATGCTACATTTCCATAGCTGTCTACACAAATAACGCCAACAGTATCCATTACACAGTCTTGATTGTCTTCCATGAATGACTGTGTGGACATCTTCTTTACATCAGCAATATTCTCAGATTCAGTGCCTACAATGAAATGGACACTGACTGGTGGAACAGAAAGGCTTTATTTCAGAAAACATAGTCCAAAACCACTATCAGTACAATTGCAGAAAACACTGCTATGTGCCACATTCTTGAGACTTGAGTAGCATAACTAAAAATTTGAGCATAGAAATCTATATGCAAAAGGGAAAAGTCCAAATGAAAGTAGTGCAGAACATGTTAGGGATAGTTAACAAATGTCCAACAGAACTCTGACCAACCACTGCATTTGCCTATATGATCCTTCAGCTACACCACAAGAGATGGTTTGTTGTGATTGTATATGTTGGATGTTGTGAGAATTACATATGCAGTATAAATATTTTAGTAGACTTTTTAATAGCAGTAAAACCAGTGTGTTGCGGGTGGAACTTATCGAATATTCCCGGAGGCAAAATGTATACGAGATAATAAATCAAATAAAGTACTAGTAGAATAGCATTTGACGCTAATGAAAAAGAAGTGGTGTAGGGGCCAAGTTCTCAAACTACCCAACAGGCTAAGATAACAAAGTGAAGCATTCAACTTCAGTTAAGTTCCAGAAGATATTTTGAACAGACAAATAAAGTTTCCAAATGCAACTTGAATAAGATCAGTAGCAAGTAAACATGGAGGTAACCTGGTGCTTCCAACTGTACTGAATCGTGTTCTGAACCAGAGCCAGTGTTATGCTCTAATAATTTCTTGGAACTAACAAGCAATGATGTGTATTTTACCCACCGCGCTCTTGCATTCTCAGTCACCAACCACTGTTTGAGAACACAAATGTTCCAGCCAATCAGGAATAAATGAATGCATTACACAACGCAAATGACAAAACAAGAAGGGACTCACACTATTAGCCTCCGGTGTTGATTCAAGTAGGTCTATTCCTTTAGATTTTGCCCATTTATATGCTCCTTCACCAACCAAAAACCTAAAACAAGGAATTATTTGGTATTCAGAAATAGAGGTAAGATGTGTGAAAAGTTAGGAGCAAATAAATAAAATCAACATAAATGGGTGCTGAATAAATTGGCATATAGAATTATCTCTATGGAGAAAGGGTGGCAGTGGTGCATTGGCCATTGATCGGTTTACACCATGAGATGAAATTTTAGGGTAATTTTGCATGTAATTGGTTCAATGGATAAAAGAAATAACTTCACTACAAGATGAGATGCAGGTCATGCAACTCTAAAGGACATGTCACTATCCAATTATCTGAGTGGCACAAGTGAACAAACTAGATGGGCAAGAATTAATAGAAAATTAAACAATTTTAAGCAGGCAAAAAGTGTACAAGACGCATGGATTTCGTGATTACATGGGGGGTATCCGACCAAGCAATGTCGATCCTGCAATCTGTTCCTTTGCCAACTGCAGAGCGACTTGGATTGGATTCTTTACACCTGATCTACAAGAAACGGAAACTATGGTCAGAGCTGAGGTCAAAGTTCGCAGGACAAACATGTGCATTTAGCACTAACTTTAAGTTCATCCTTATTTATCGGCTTCAATGTTCCAAATTATTACAAGTACCTCGAATAGCTCCAACAGCTCCAAAAGAACCAGTACTTCCATCCATGATGCTTGCATCACATTCCACATGACCACTCTCAGTCAAATTTGAACCCCGACCAGCATTTGTGATGGGATCATCCTAATCAATCAGATGAGAATAATCAGATTCAGACAGCTTTCGCTTAGAATAAACAAGCGAATAGTAATATACCAGTAAGCCCCTAATGTAGCTACCAAACTACAACATGCAGAGATAAGCAGAAACATTTGGAAATTGGTAACAAATCACATATTTTTTCATTGATTTTTATAATATATACTTGTTCTAAATGTTAACAAGATCAATTACATATAGGCAACACAAGAGTATAACCACACAATATCATAAATGTAACAATACGGACCTCCAAAACGTGGATGGCAGCTGCAACTGCATCAAGGCTTGTGCCACTGCCCTGAAAATTTACAAAACATCATTAGGAATCCAGCACAGAAAATCTACAAGGACGAATCTGAAGATTCCATTTCCACATGATCAGAATATCACATCGTAGATTGTTCTGCCACGGTGCACATGATGCAAACGTCAATGGTCCAGCGTGACTGAAGCTATGGTAATCAAATGATTCACATATAACTCCTAGTATTCATAGTAACTGAGAGTGGTCAATGTGTTCCAATTAAATTAACCCTACGTATTCGATTACCCCCACCAGCAGTTAAAATCCAGGCGCCACGCTATACCAAACCATGGCAAAAAGCAACGGGAGAGAGAGAGCGGGGCGTAAAAGGGCTAGAGCTCAAGGATTGGACCTCGCGGAGGACGGCCGCGGCGGCGAGGCAGGCGCGTTTCATGGCCCGGCGGTACGCCTTCTCGTTCGCCGGCGCGTGGAAGCCGGCGCCGACATGAAGCGCCACGAAGAACCTGCGGCTGGGGCTCCCCGAAGCGCTCCGGTTTTCCTCCCCGGTGCCGACGGCCATCTCACTCGCGCCGCCGCCGCCGCCGCCGGTGGCCATCACGACGAGCACGAGGAAGTTTTAAAATTATCAGTTAGGACCCTTCTCGAGATATGATTTTACAGTTCATGTTTCAAAGGAAAAGGCATGTAGTTTTGCATATTGGACCCTTGCGAAACTATAATTAGTAATCGGGATGTTTGTCTTGATTCTTGAAGTAGAAAGGATATTTCCGTATCTCCCCTTGTACAGAAGATGACTTTTCCTCAGTGGTGTGCTCGGAATCGCTCTCGTGTTCTCTGGACATTGCAGCGAACTGCTACAGTATAAGGCTGCCAAGCTATCCAATCGGCTTTCAATGGTAGCTCAGCTCCCTGTTCAAAAAAATGGTACTTCGTAGCTCAGTTCATCTAAAAGAGTCACATACTCGCATTAATTTAGTATTATGGAAATCATTTATAATTTTAAAAATTTAAGATTCCCTTCTGTCTCGACTAGGTCCTGGACGGTGTCATCAGTCCATTTGCAGCCGTCTAATTATCACTTATTATATTTGATTTTAATCATCAAACAGTGAAAATAAAAAAATAATCCTCCAACTATTAAAATTATTTATATTTAACTTTTAGTGCGTAGTTTTGCTGATGTAGACCCTCCTCTTCCTCTCCTCTCTCATGCACTAGCCATTCCCCATACATCCCTTGTGTTGACTGTCGGTGTATCCCTTATCTTGCATTGCACCACACCTTGTGGTCGCAGCCCCACCCCCGAGCGTCATAGTCCCCGCCTCTCTCGCGCCGGACGTCGGCCACTCCTACGCCTTCCCCGTGCCCGTACCTGTGGCAGTGACTACACCCCTATGCATCGCCATCTGTCCTCCGCGACCGCACCAAAGCCTCCGCCCATCAGCTGCAGCAACCCTGTCCCAACACTCGGATCGAGCTTCAAACCGTTGCCCTGTTTGTAGGTGCGCGAGGCCACCGGCCTCACCATCGCTTATGCTCCGCCCACAAGCTGGAGCCGCTGTCGACGAAGATGGAGGCGGTGACGATGGGAGCGGTGGCATCAGGGGATGGGGTTGCCAGCGTGGGATCATATCGAGGGGAGGAGGGTGGCGGCGACAGCGGGATTGTGGTTCCAGGGTTAGGGGCGAAGGGGAGAGAGGAGAGAGAGAGGCAGTGGGAGATAGGGTTCTGACATGTGAGTTCCACCGCCACGTGTCGTCCGCATCAGTAATACCACCCATCAAAATCGTCTGATGGCAAATATGAACGGATTCAACAATTGGATGGTCAAAGATTTCTAGTTTTATGTTTCGCTGGTCAAAACAAAACTTATGAAAATAGTTGGATAGCAAAAAATGGACTTTTCTTCATGCAAATAACATTTGAAAAGTAGAACACGGGGTTGTCTATTTGTACAAGGATATATATAACATGGAGTACAAAGAACATTTTCCATAATCCCAATCTGATGCGTGCACCAAGCCTACTATTATGGTAGTATAATGCTATTGGCTCGTCATCATCTGATACACATTTGGGGTCTGTTTGGAAGGGTTGCGGCTTCATCGAAAACGGCTGCGGCTCTGGCTTTACATGTGAAGCGGCTTTTTTGGCTTTAGCTTCACCTGTTAGTAAAACGTTTGGCAAAACAGCTTCTCCTGATAGTTGAAAACGACTTCTCCTGATGACATGTCTATAATGCCCCTCTCTCCTTTTTTTCTTTTTTCTTTTCTTTTTTCTTTCCTTTTTTTCTATTGTTTTTCCTTTTCTTTTTTTCCCTTCTTATTTTTCCCCTCTTATCTTCTCTCCTTTCCCTTATCTTCTCACCCGCCTCCTGCTCCTCCCCGTCGGGCTCCTCCCAACCGCCGCCGCTCCTCCCACCGCTGGGCTCCTCCCACCCGCCTGCTGCTCCTCCCACCGCCGTCTGTTGCTCCCGCCGCCGGTCCTCGCTGGCTCCGCTGCCCTCCTCCTCCCGGCCACGGCTCCCTCCCATCCGCCTCCTTGCTCTCGCCGCCGCTCCCTCCCACTCGCCTCCCTGCTCCCGCCGCCGCTCCCTTCGTGCTTCGTTCTCGCCGGTCAGCTCCTCTCTCGCCTCCGGCCGCGGCGGGTTGGCGCCGTGACCTCGACGACGGCCTGGCGTCCGGCCGCGGAGGCCTCGCGTTGTGCCCCGGCGGCCGCCTCCTCCCCACCTCCGACCACGACGGCCTGGCGTCCGGCGACCTCCTCCTCCCGCGCCTCCAGCCGCGGCGGCTTGGTCTCGTGCCCCGGCGACCTCCTCCTCCCCGCCTCCTGCCACGACATCCTCTTCCCCAACCATCTCAGGGTATTTTTGCCAAGGAGCGAGAAGAATGACGCGAGGGGAAGGTGAAGCCGGTCGGAGTCACATTTCGTGGCTTCACCACTCTAGTGGAAGCCCAAAACGGCTCCACCAAAGGCTTCATACATGAAGCCAGTTTCAAAACACCCGTTTGGGAGGGCTTCAGCTGAAGCCGGAGCCAGAGCCGGTTTTGAAGCCCTTCCAAACAGGCTCTTGGTAACTGCATTCATCCCAAGAGAAAGAAGAGCACAGTTGCGATTCAAACTTCAAAGGATGATATGGATTCATGTACCCATAATTATACCTGATCATGGGCCGCCCGACCCGATAAACCCGACCCAACCCGCCCGAAAAAAACCCGACCCGACCCGAGCATGTGACGGGTCGGGCGCGGGTCAATTTTTTAACCCGAAACACCAAAAAACCCGACGCGACCCGAAAAATTACACGTGAAACCCGAAATCCGACCCGAACCCGGCACAACCCGACCCGACCCGACCATACCACGGGTCAGGCGCGGGTCAACAATTTTGACCCGCCAACCCGACATGACCCGACCCGAACCCGACTCGACCCGACCCATGATCAGGTATACCCATAATCATACAGCGACTTTTATATCGTCTCAATTGAGATAAGGGTTTAGGGTAAGTGAAACTTGACCATTTTCTTTTGGTGTGGTGTGCGTGTGACGAGACGACTCACACCG
>WEIB01001089.1:0-22472 GCA_015476505.1 Urochloa ruziziensis | reverse complement strand
TGTCTAGGAGTGTTAGCATGTCCATATCCAGAGCCACCGACTAGAGCCAGACTATGGGGATCAGTCGGACTCTTAGCCTTGGCAAGCAACTGTCTGTCAACCTCAGAGGACTTCAACTTCGAGAAAAGCTCATCAATAGAAAGAGTCTCATAGTTTGCCGACTCCATGATCGCCTCAACCTTGGCACCCCACACGGATCTATCAAGTGCTTGCAGGAGCTTGATAGCTCGGTCATAATCCGAGTATGGGAGCACGGTAATGTTGGCTTTCATGTTGTTGACAATAGACGTGAAACGCTGAAACAAAGCATCAACAGACTCTCCTGGCAAATGAGCAAAATTCTCATACTCTCTCCTGTACATCGAGAAAAGCCTAGCCTTGACATGGCTATCACCACCGTGGGCTACCTTGAGCTTCTGCCAGATCTGGCTAGCTAGGTCCTCGCCCAAAACACGCTCAAACTCCTCGGCAGACAAAGCACGGAACAAGTAGTCAACAGCTCGAGCATTCGCCTCAAATCTATCCTTTGCATCCTGGGCATCTAAGTTGGTGGGATTGACATAGTTTTCATCTTTCGTCACATCCCACAGCAACTTTCCTTTGCCTCGCAAGAAAGCGCCCATACGCGCGACCCAGTTCGGGTAGTTCTTCCCATCGAAGTGCGGAGGCCCGGAACCCCGATCTTGGTACGCCATCTTTGGATCTTAGACTGGTTAGAGTCGCAAAGACCAGTAACCGGCTCTGATACCAATTGAAGGACCGAAACGGCGACCAGAGAGGGGGGGAGTGAATGGGAGCCGATAAAACTTTCTTTTCCAAATCCGGCTTTCACCCCAAAATCACTTCCGGACTTGTAACACAATCTTGCCAAGATCACGTAGCAACTGAGATGCTACTGACCCTAGGAACAAGAAACATGCAGCGGAAACACAGAAAGAATCCTCGATCCAAAAACTTGACAAATCTGTCACTGGGTGTATGTACTCGGCACTGCCGGGTTACCAAACTCGGCACTGCCTAGTACATGCAGCTCTCGAGTGTATGTACTCGGCACTGCCGGGTTTCAAAACTCGGCACTGCCTAGTACATGCAGCCCTCGAGTGTATGTACTCGGCACTGCCGGATTTCAAAACTCGGCACTGCCTAGTACATGCAAACAGCCCAGCCCCAAAGTCAACTCGTGGATGGATCTCCCAAACGGCTTGAGCTCTTGAGGCGAGATTTTGGTCAGATGATCTAGACCTCCAGTGGAGTGTTTTCCCAAAAGATCTCGGCCTCTAACTCAGTACAACTCCCGGAAACTCAGATCTCGTGATGAACACCATGACATCAAGTTCATCCCGAAAATCTCAAATCCAAAGCGATTCTCGGCGCTTGGGGGCAAAGGATCACCAGCAAAAGAGGCACAAGGCACTCATACGTGAATCCCCCAAAGAAATCCGAGAGAAAACGCCCTAGAAAGAGAAGAACGAAAATCCCCCAAAAATAGCTCCAAAAATACCCACGAAAATAGAAAAGGAAGAAGGAGCTCGGGAAATCAAATCATGGCACAAAGATGAGCAGCACAAACTCCATCACATAACCATGAATTCACCTATACAAAACTAAGAAAGATTCGAAGTAGTTCTAGGTGGAGAGGATGAAGGGAAGGGAAAAACTAAACAAGCCAAATGAAAAATAACTAGAGAGATAGCAGCCACCAGCCCTGGAAGGGGCTATTAGTAGTCCAAGTGGTGGTGCTCTAAAGACTAAACTACCCCTAAGTGATACATACCCCTCAGGGGCAAATTTGACATTTGATCTTCAGATATTTTCCAGCTCGGGCACCTTCCACTGCAAGCTAGCTTCCCTCCGACGCAAGCCTTGCAGTCACGCCGCGTGTCCTCCGGATCGAAGCTCCTCGACGCCGAGTTTTGGGCCGGCCCAGTCGAGTGTATGTACTCGGCACTGCCGAGTTGTTCAACTCGGCACTGCCTAGTACATACAATCAGCCCAACGGCCCATCTTCGCTACGTCGAGTCCTCGGTCCTTGGTTTTGAGGCCCAAACCAAGGGAAACCGTCCACCGATGATTTTGTGGCCAAATCACCAAACCCCGCGCGCAAACTTTGGTTGTTAGCCGCCACCTTGCGCCGGCTTCTCGTCCGCGTACGAGCTTCGGTTGTGAGCCGCTACCTCGCACCGGAACCACGTCCCCTTGCTCGTTCTTGCCAGCATGTGAACCGCACTTGATCCACCGGCCACCGGGTCCCTCGAACCAAGCCTACTTGTCTCTCCGCTCCTCGGAGGCCGCCATGGCTAAGACCTTTCGCGCCTGTTCTTCACCTGCACCAATGAACCAAGCCGCATTCTACACCTGCAATACTTGAGCCAAGGGAAACGTCAATCCACACCACGTTGTCAATCACTCATCACACCAGGAAGCGACCATCCACCGGTCCTCGGACACACCGGGTCCTCACTTAAGTGGTCGGAAGTTCCGATCACCTTCACCCGAGAGGATCACCCAAACTTCATACCGAAGCCCGGATCTCACGCCTTGGTAGTAGCTCCGACGATCCGCAACGTTCGGCTCACCAAGGTGCTAGTCGACAGTGGCAGTGGCCTGAACATCCTCTTTGCTAACACATTGAAGGAGCTCGGCCTGACTACTCTCGACCTAAGTCCCCCCCAATCCGTGTTCTACGGTTTGATATCGGGAGAGGGGGCGGAACCACTCGGGCACATCACATTGCCCGTTACCTTCGGAGACCGGAACAACTACCGGACCGAGCATATGCAGTTCACGGTGGCGAACTTTGAAACTGCATACCACGCCATCCTTGAGAGGCCGGCGCTCGCCAAGTTCATGGCGATTCCTCACTACGTCTACTTGCAGGTCAAGCTGCCAGGATCTAAAGGCGTAATCACCGTCTTGGGGGACATCCGAGTCGCTTACACATGCGAACAGGAAACCCTCAACGCGGCAGCTGCCCTGGACATGTCCAAGCGCATGGAGCAAGTACTGGCTGCATCACAGGAGGTGGATAAGGACTCTCTAGAGATCCCCGCCAAGAAGCCAGCAAGAGAAACCATCGCGCCAAGCAAGGAGACGGAGCTGAAGAGGATCTCTCTGGATCTGGATGACCCAAAGAAGACGGCCATCATCGGGGCAGAATTAGACCCCAAATAGGAAGAAGTGCTCGTCAAATTCCTAAGGGAAAACGCCGACATATTCGCGTGGAAACCATCCGATATGCCAGGTGTCCCAAGGGAACTTGCCGAGCACTCCTTGAAGGTCAATCCGACTGCCAAACCGATCAAGCAGAGGCTTCGTCGATTCGCGCAGGACCGCAAGGAGGCGATTAGGGCAGAGATTACAAAGCTGCTAGCTGCTGGTTTTATTCAGGAGGTGTTCCACCCCGACTGGTTAGCTAATCCAGTTCTTGTAAGAAAAAAGAATAATAATGATTGGAGAATGTGCGTCGATTATACAGATCTCAACAAAGCCTGCCCTAAAGACCCCTTCGTTCCCCCCCGCATCGATCAAGTCGTCGACTCCACGGCAGGCTCCGCCCTGCTCTGCTTTCTCGATTGCTACTCAGGCTATCACCAGATAGGCCTAAAGTTGGAAGATCAGATAAAGACCGCGTTCATCATGCCGTTCGGTGCCTTTTGTTACAACACAATGGCCTTCGGTCTGAAGAACGCAGGCGCAACCTACCAGAGGACGATCCAAGCATGTCTGGATCAATTGATCCCAGACATAGTAGAAGCTACATTGACGACATCGTGGTTAAGATCATGAACCCCGAGGACATGATAGGGAATCTGACAAAGGTCTTCGAACGCCTACGTGTATTCCGGTGGAAGCTCAACCCGGAAAAGTGTGTCTTCGGAGTACCCTCAGGTAAACTACTCGGCTTCATGGTCAGCAACCGCGGGATCGAGGCAAATCGCGAAAAGATCACGGCCATCACCAAGATGCTACCACCAACCTGTCAGAAGGATGTGCAGAAGCTCACTGGATGCATGGCAGCGCTCGGTCGTTTTATATCACGACTCGGCGTTCGCGGATTGCCGTTTTTCAAGCTGCTCAAGAAGCAGGACAAGTTCGTGTGGGATGACGAGGCGAAGCAATCTTTCCAGGAACTCAAAGATTACCTGCAGAGTCCGCCCATCCTCGTCCCACCTCAACCAAGAGAACAGCTCTACCTCTACATCTCTGCTACTCCCCGAGTGGTTAGCACGGTACTAGTGGTCGAGCGTCCTGAAGAAGGACACGCATATGGAGTTCAGCGACCAGTCTACTTCGTCAGCGAGGTCCTGACCGTATCTAAGGTACGCTATCCCCATGTGCAGAAGTTACTCTACGGAGTTCTCATCTCAGCAAGAAAGCTGAAGCACTACTTTGAGGCCCATCCAATCTCGGTTGTGAGCGAAAATCCTTTAGGGGAAATTCTCCATAACCGAGACGCCAGCGGCCGAATCGTCAAGTGGTCAATAGAATTGGCCGCCCACCATATAACCTTCGTTCCACGTACTGCTATCAAGTCTCAGGTCTTGGCCGACTTCGTAGCAGACTGGACAGAGAACCAAGCTCCGGCTGACGACGAGGTAGTTGAGTACTGGGAGATGTACTTTGATGGCTCCCTCCAGATCAAAGGAGGCGGCGCAGGCGTACTCCTGATCTCTCCAAGTGGACAGGAATTAAAATACGTCCTTCAAATCATGTTCCCAGTATCCAACAATGCAGCCGAGTACGAAGCAGCCTTGCACGGTCTTCGCATCGCAGTATCTTTGGGTATCAAACGCCTGATGGTACGCGGGGACTCTGCCCTGGTCATAAACCAGGTAAACAAGGACTGGTCCAGGACCAACGAGAAGATGGACGCTTACTGCGAAGAAATCAGGAAGCTGGAAGGGAAATTCTATGGCTTAGAGTTCCATCACGTGGTGCGCGACCATAACAAGGCAGCAGATGAGCTTGCTAAGATGGGGTCCACCCGTGAAGGCGTCCCACCCGGAGTTTTCATACAAGATCTTGTCAAACCATCTATCAAGATAAACCCGGATGGCACTGTCGCGGAGCAACAAGTCGGAGAATCCCCGGAGATCAGCCACATTAGTGGTAGACGAAGCGTCGGACTGGAGGACCCAAATCATCGACTATCTTGACAGCGGCATATTGCCCACAGAGGTCGCAGATGATAAGGATCTAAATTCGCTCCACGAACAAATCGTGCGGCGCAGCAAAAGCTACGTCATCATCGGAGACAAGTTGTATCGTCGATCTGGAGCTTCTCAAATTCTCCAAAAGTGCGTAAGTCGCGCAGAGGGTGTTGAGCTCTTGACAGACATACACAAAGGAATCTGTGGTAATCACGCCGGGGCTAGAACCATCGTTGGTAAAGCCTTCCGGTCTGGTTTCTACTGGCCGACTGCTGTAGCAGACTCAGAAAACATTGTGCGGCGCTGCAAAGGGTGTCAGTATTTTGCAAGGCAAATACACGCACCCGCACAACAGCTGCAGACCATACCAATGTCCTGGCCCTTCGCTTGTTGGTGCTTGGACATGATTGGTCCGTTCAAGAAGGCTCCTGGTGGTTTTGACCATGTCCTAGTAGCTATTGACAAGTTCACCAAGTGGATCGAGGTGAAACCAGTCAGAAAGCACACGGCAGCCAAGACCATCGAGTTCTTCACCGACATCACCCACCGCTTCGGAGTCCCAAATCGTATCATTACAGATAATGGTACGAACTTCGTGGCGCAGGAGTTTAAAGACTGGTGCAGCGAGAGGAGCATCAAGCTATGCCCTGCATCCGTGGCGCACCCAAGGGCCAATGGCCAGGTTGAAAGAGCCAATGGCGAAATAATCAAGGCACTCAGGGCCCGGATATTCAAGCAGCTGAAGCAGTATGATGGACGATGGATCAAGGAGTTACCAGCTGTAGTCTGGGGGCTGCGCACCCAGCCGAGTCGTGCCACGAAGCAAACCCCGTTTTTTCTGGTTTACGGCTCGGAAGCTATCCTACCAACGGACCTCGCATACGGCTCCCCCCGAGTGGAGTTCTATGATGAATACGACGCGCAAGTGGCGCGCATTGAAGACCTCGACAGCATCGAGGAGAAGAGATTGGCTGCCCAGATCCAAGCCGCGCGTTACGCTCAGGTCCTGCGACGGTATCATGATCGAACAGTTAAGCAGAGATCTTTTGAAGCAGGCGACTTGGTTCTGAGGAGGAAGCAAGACACTAAGGGCGCGCACAAGCTTGCGTCCCCTTGGGAGGGGCCATACATCATCAAGTCAGTGAGTCGCCCAGGCTCATATCGCCTCATGACGGAAGACGGCGTAGACATCCCAAATCCATGGAACATCGAGCACTTACAGCGTTTCTACGCCTGATTCAGTTATGTATTCATCTTTTTTGTTTAGATTTGTTTTTTCCGAGTGATTTTGGAGGGTAATCATCCCCAGTCACAACTCGGCAGTTTTATAATGAGATATCAATAAAGTTGATTTCATCTTTCATCTATATCTACTACTCGAATTTCCTCTTTCGCGTCACGCACATAAAGTACGAGTGGCACAAACTTTAAATCGAGAGGGAAAGTACTCGCCAAGTCAAAGCTCTAAACGTACGACAAAGACTCTGCGGCATGAGACTGAGACCAACGAGGCTAATCTACTCCGTAACAGGTCAACCACTCAGAAATTAAGGCCAGCGCAGAAAGAAAGGGAGTAGTAGTCCCATAAAACTTATATACAATAACAAAAGCTTAAACATTGTTCAAAAGTATTACTTCTACCAAATACTACAAATATTCTATGAAAATTACACTGCAGGGTCACCAACACCAGACGGGGGCCGCTTCATCAGAGTCATCAACAACGTCCTTGGACAGGACATTGGCGATCGGCTCGACTTCAAGGAGCAGTCTGCTCACATCATCTTCGGAGGTGCCAGCAGCGTATCCGCGGCCGAGTGGCTCCAGGTCCGATGCTGGGAACAGAGATTTGAGCACCGCCAGGACATGACCGCAGCTGGCCTGGCTGATGGAGCAAAGCTGTCGCCGGAAGAAGCGTGGAAGCGCCCGAACGCGGTCGAGGATAGAAGCCGAAGATGATGATGCCTCCGGCTCGATCTCCTCCGCCACCACTCGGACAGCATCTTCCAGCGCGATCTTCTCGGCGCGCAGTGCCTCCGCCTCGCCCTGCAGCCGAGCCACCTTGGCAGTGAGCTCTGCAAATTGGGACATAATCCGATACCGGTAATCTACAGAAAGTTAGATCTGGATAATATATTCACGTCTGACAGGAAAACAAACAGGGAATAACATACCTCTAAGCTCATGCACGGCCTGGGCTTCGTTGAGTCTAGCCTGCTCCACCTCTCCGCGAAGATCGCGATTGGTGCGTTGGGCTTCCTCCAACTCGGCCTGGTGTTGGGTCGCAGCAGCTTCGAGTTCAGCCACTCGGGCCACCAAGGAGTCGGCCTTAGCGACTGCAGAAGAAAGTTCTTGAATCACCGAGGATTTTGCCTCGGCATCAGCAGCTAAGTCCTGCAAAAGATAGTCAGATGACAAAACAAATAGGTGTACCACTCGGTACTCAACCTAAACAAGAAAAGTGGCTCAGGAAATACCTCGGCTATTTGGCCCATACGACGATGGAGCGACATGAACTCCGCCAGAGGAGTCATGGGAGCACCACCACCTGGAGCGACGACCGCCGCAGGAGCGACTTCGACCCCCGCAGCCTGGGGATCCTCCATCGCAGCAGCCTGTTCAACCACAGGAGCAGGCTGGGGGCTGCCCTGCGGAATTGGCAGTGTGGTCGGCGATGCTGGTGCAGGACTCGGCGGAGGCGGGGTTGGTGCCCGCAACGACTCTGGTGGCGGGCCCACAGGCTGATCGCTGAGAAGATCAGCCGAGTGGGACGACACCTCTGGCACTTGGATTGGTGGGATCTCTGTCTCAACGACCGACTGCGGCGCAGGACCCGCAAAGGGGATCTCAGACGGCGTGCTACAGGATAAAGCACATATGGATTAATCACAGAAAAACATAAAGGACAATCAAAGGATGACAATGATACTTACAGAGTAGATACGCGCATTCTCGGGCGCTTTCCTCTCCGAGTGGGGGAAGGAAGGTCCCTCGGACTTGCAGTACTCAGAGGTACTATGGCAAGGGGCGACTGCTCCGAGCTGATAATTGGGGGCGGGATTGACGACTCGGCACCACCAGCTTCGTCTTCATCCGAGTCAGATGACTCGGAAAGGAGGAGTTGGCGACGGCTCGGCGCATCCCCAATCACGATCCCCGTTGAAATCTTCCGCTTCTTCGGGACAGGGGCAGCCTTCCCACCACTCGGAGATAGCACGTCTGGAGAAGGTGAGGACGACAGAGTGATATCAGAGTCATGCAGGTCACTCTCACTTCCTCCGACTGCTTCTTCAACATCACCGGCTCTGCGCCGAGCCGGCTGATCCACTCCCTTTGGCATCTCAGGCAAAGGAGGGAGAGATACAAAGGCAGCTCGACCCTGCAAAAGTTGGGTTCAGTTCTTTACTGAGATTACACCCAATGGGTGGAATTGAAAACATAAAACAGCAACAGACTGGTTAAATACCTCAGGGCGTGGATTCGATAAGTTGTACGCCGGAGGACAATCAGTAGTCCGCAGAGAAGTCCCAGACACAAAGAATTTGCCAAGCCGAGCTGCGGCTTGGCCCTTGTCAACACGCTCGGGGGCTTCACGCGTGTTGTCCCCCTCGGCGTAGTATTCATACGCCGGATGAGCCCGCTGCTTGAGGGGCTGGATCCGGCGCAGCACGAAGTTGGCTGCCACTCCTACGGCAGTCAACCCTCTATCCTTCAACTGGGCTATAAGACCCAGCAATTCCCGAACCTCGTCCATCTCACTCTCTTTGGGAAGAGAAGTCCAGGATGGGGAGGGAACAGGACGCGAATCGATTTCAGGAGAGATGGCAGGCGAGTGGTTTCCTACGTAAAACCACTCGGACTGCCACCCTTTGTTGGAGGTAAGAAAAGGAATATCAAAATACTCCCGGGTTCGACCCTCACGGAGTTGGAATCCGGCGCCTCCGACTACTCGCGGGCACTCGGTTCCAGGGTAAGGTTTCAACAGAAAAAGGTGAAGAAAAAGATTGAAGTGAGGCTCTATCCCAAGATAGGCCTCACAGAGGTTGATGAAGATGGCGATATGAAGAATAGAATTGGGATTCAGTGCGCAGAGACTGATCCCATAGAAATGCAGCAGCCCGCGGAGAAAAGAGTGCGCGGGCACGCCAAAACCGCGCAGAAGGAAAGACTCAAACACCACCAAATCAGAGGAATTTGGGGTGGGGAAAGACTCACCGGAGGCTGCGCGCCACTCGGCGGTTTGCTGGTCTGGGAGGATGCCGTCGATGACGTGCTGCTCGAGGCGCCTAGTGGTGGTGATGGACTCCCTCCACTCGGCGGCGCGGTCCACGGCGACTTCGACGGCGGCCTTGGCTCTGACCGACCGAGCCCTTCCTGGCGACCTCTCCTTCCGCTTCGGGGCTTCCCTCCTCTTCGGCGCCATGGCAGCGAGCGGGGGCTGAGGATTGAGGATGGAAGTTGCGGAAATGGATCTAGGGTTTGCTCTTGCGCGTGGAGGAGAACTTGAGCGCTGGGAAGGCAAATGGCAAGTAAAGGAAGAAGATTGTGGCGGGGATGGCTTATAATGGAATGAACCGTTCCTCCCGCGCGCGGCGCGATGCGTGTCTCGGGAACTCAACCGACGCAGGCACGTCCCGTCGCTTTGAATTCAAAGATGCGGTAAGGAGTCGCGATATCTCGCGATATTTTGCTTTCAATAAGGCAACCGTTAGTTTCCCTAGGAAACAACGGACTTTGCGGGATTAATGGGCCTAAATGGGCTGAAATATAGCACGACCTTTCGGTTCTGTTACGCTAACAAATTTGTGGGTTCCTGAGCTAGTGTTCAGGGGCAGAAACCACTCGGTCGTGAGGCTAAAATTAGTCGACGGCCAGACTTGCTTTTGCAATTAATATTGCATCCTTGCAATTGATTTTTACGTAAGGCATGCGATACTATCGCTAAATTCGCTCAGAAGTCTGGGTCAAATGCTGACAAGTATAAATCTTGTAAGAAGGTGGCTTACCATATGGTCAAGTTGGGTCGTGGGACACGATCTGAGAGTCATGCCGAGTTCAAAGAACTTGAGAACGAAATCCTTAAGAAGGGGAAACAAAAAAGCCCCATAAGGAAAAGATTATCCGAAATTCATGCACTGAGGCATGGGGGCTGAAAAAGTTCAGTCAGGATCCACGGCTTTCAGAGTCTTGACACGATCGTGCCGAGTCGAATCAAGACTCGGGGGCTACACCCAATGGGTGCACCTGGAGGTGCACACCATTGATGGATTAAGTTCAAGAAGAAATTCATAATATTTTATTTTTGACCCTCGACCAGAATATTCTATTCTGCTCAAGGCTCGGGGGCTACACCCAATGGGTGCACCTGGAGGTGCACGCCATTGAAGATCAAGATATCGATGGAAGACCTTTGGCTAATTTCATACTAAAATTGCCCAAAGCTCGGGGGCTAAGTGTATTCACTTCGCTGTCGCGTCGTGAAAAAGAGCACTTCTTCCCCTCACTATGGCTACGATTGAAGAATTGTTTTCAGGAACGTCTGAGCATGCACTCAGATCTTCCTCGAAACCACTCGGATCTTCTTCGAAATCACTCGGATGAGATCTAAGACAACTTGAGAGCACTCGGATCATGTAAAGAAAGATAGATTAATTACAGCCAACGATCGGCCAAGAAGTGCTCGGGGGCTACTGTGGGGGATATAGTACCCGGGTACCTCACGAGCAAGCCTGGCAGCCCACCAAAAGGGGGCGGCCCAGCCCACCGTTCTGGACCTGAAGACGTGCGGGACAAGTCGGCGCACGGAGGAAGGATCTGGAAGGAGAAGTTCTAGTTGGAATAGGAATTATTGTAAAGAAGGAAAGGATTCTTAGAGATAGGATCGGCTACAAACCGACTTGTAACCCTGCCCCCCGATATATAAGGCGGGCAGGGACCCCCTCCAAAACAACTCAACTCACATCGACATACAATCCACACAATACAACACCCCAAAACAGGACGTAGGGTATTACGTCGAGTCGACGGCCCGAACCTGTATAAACCCCCGTGTCTGTCCATCCTAACCATCTTGCTTCCGATCTTTGCGATCTTCCCTGCAATACAAATCACTTCCGTGGGCCACCCCGTGGAAGACTGCCGGAGAATATATCACCGACAGCTTTTGTTATAGTAATAAGAAAAATTCTGAAGATATCTGTACATTGATGGATTTGTGTTCAGTTCTGATGGGCGTTTGCATGTACCTGTGTACTTGACTGATCAATAAAGGTGAATGCTTTTTTGGATGGGTGAATGCTTATTTGTAGTAAATTCTGATGGTAATTTACTGGACTCACTAGCAGCTGCAATAAAGGTGAATGCTTATTTGTATGATAAAATAAGATTATTGACAGGCTTATTGAGCATATGAGGACTTCAATTGTCTGAATTTTTGTGGTGGATCTGTGTATTGATTTTCAGTAATTCCATTTTGCACTTGTGCTATTACTCTAACGTGCATTGTGTAGATTACTGAACCTGTGTATCACTGAACCTGTGTGCAATTCAATTGTATGTCTTATGTTTTTGGATTGGCTAAGGTTTAGATGACATACTACCTGTGTATTGCTCAATTGTTTTTGGATGGGCGTTTGCATGTACTTGACTGATCAAGTACATGCGTTTGCATGGGTTCGACTGGTTTTGACATTGGCTTGGCTTGTGCTCTTTGTGCAGGAGGTGATGGCAGAGGAGCAGGATGGGCTCTTTGTGCAGGAGGCGATGACTGATCAAGTACATGGTGCGTTTGCATGCTCTTTGACTGATCAAGTACATTCTTCTGGTACTTGGTTTTGTTGTTGTAGGTCCTGTTGTTCTGGAACTTTTGCTGCCTTTGCTTCTGGAACTATTGTTGGATGAAAGATGAATGTGTTTTCTGTTGTATCTCTTTTCAATGTAAACCTGAGATTGTATTTGTGTTGATAAAATTTGGTATGTATTCTGGGCTGTAATGTTTATTCTGGTGTATTGTAAGAAAAATTGGTTTGAGTTTGATGGGCTCAATTTTTAATGTGCTCTGTTATGTTTGTGATGGGCTGCAATGGGCCATAATGATATATGGGTTGCAATGGGCCATAATGATACATGGGCTGCAATGGGCCATAACGATACATGGGCTGCAATGGGCCATAACGATACATGGGCTGCAATGGGCTTAGCCCATGAATTAGACTATTGACTAATGGGCTTTCTTGGGCCATTAAACATTTTGCAACAAACCAAATCGTCACAAAATTGCTGCCAATGTCAGCTCCACGTAATTGCCACATCATTCGCATACAGGATTTTTTGACGTTTTATAGATGTTTAAATTGTCATAAACGTGTTGCCACGTCAGCTTCAAGTCATTTCCATGTCATTCGCATAAAAGGTTTTGTGACATTTTATAGATGTTAAAATCGTCATAAGCTTGCTGCCACGTCAGCTCAAGTCATTGCCACGTCATCCGCATACAAGGTTTTGTGACGTTTTATAGATGTTTAATGACGAAAAACTTTCGTCATTAATAACACAAGAATCGTCAAAAAATTTGTGACGAAAAAATTCGTTTTCGTCACCTAATACCTTTTATTACGGGGAATAGGTGACGAACGCGTTTTCGTCACGCGAGTGTCACAAATTGCGTTACGTGACGTAAATTCTACTTCCTATGACATAAATGAAACGTTATAAATGCCCACATTTCTTGTAGTGTGAGTCCAAGAACGTGAGTGGCTCATTATTGTAAAATTTAAGGTAAGAGGGCCTTAAATCTTGTGGCACATGCGGTGCGCATTAAATCTGAAGATTTTGAGAATTTGAACTATGGCCAATAGAATTGACAATAGTTTTTCATTCGATAGAAATGACAAAGTCAATCATATGCAAATTCTTGATTCAATCAAGACTGAGAAAACATTTGGTAGGCAACATGTGATAGGGATTGATGTATGTTGAATACATCCCAAATAATATCAAGGATTTTTCAAATGAGTATTCAGTTTGCATATATCCATTAAAATAAATTGAGTGCTGATATGTCATAATGACTCTCAATAATAGGTTTCAGTATGAAACCATACAATGAATATGTTGAAAACATATTACATGATGTAGATACTTGAGTGTATCTATGGTTAATAGTTGAATACTCATGAGAAGATTGAAATCTCTCATATTTTGATAGTTGATCCACTAAATGAAATTTTTTTTCTGATTGGTTGAATCCCTAATAGTTATGTATATTGAGTATTAAAATACACGGTACAAGTTTTGACGTGTATAACATATGGGTACCATGTATGAGATACATGATATTAATGATGGAAAATGTACTACACTTTACAGTAAAGTTTTAGACTAATGATAATTTTAGGGATAATTTGAAGACTTATGGAGGTCTCATTAGTCGAAGTGAGATTCAAATTTAAACCCCTAGAATGCTCTTATCTCCGATGGATTTGAGTTTTTCTTGAACCAAATATTTGATTTGGAAATAATATGTACATGAAATGTATAACCACAATTTAGACAAACTTGAAATTGTGTCATTATGATCACTTTTGATAAAATGACATTTTATGTATGCGATCCATTATGTTGGATATTGCCATGGACTTGAAAGTCCAGATAAAGTTTCGGCAATATTTATTTTTTGTTGATAACTCAATTGAGAGTTCTAAAGAATAAATGGATCTTCCTCATTTAGATACTCAATTTTGTAAAAAATGAGTGGAGGAAATCTAGTCACACCCAAGGTGTATGTGTGGTAATTTTAAGGATGGATAGGGTACTTTGATTAGGGTAGAACTATAGTGGCAATGATGCCATGTGTCTCCCAAAGATATTCTTTGATATCAAATACCCATATTGGAGAATAAATCCTATCCAATGAGAATTTAAAAATTCTATTTCAAAAACATTAGTCATGTCCTACGTGAGTAGATCATGTATTTTAATAAATTTACTTGAGGAGTAAACTATTGAGCATGAAAATATTGATGTGCAAATTATTAATTCAAGTTGATACTTGATTATAATTGGACTATTCTAAATTTTGATTGGCAATTGTTGGACATGTTTTGAACTCTATTCTTGCGAAAATAGACGATCTGAAGATCATTGTCAAAAACATAGTCTCTATCTACATGATAGAGGATAGTCACTAAAATATATGCACTATTTTTTGCTATTTATTTAAGCCAGAATGGATGCCTAAAATTTATGAATTCAAGATTATTTGTGAATTAATATATACAAAATCTTGTATATCAAAATATCACTTGGATTACAAGTAGTGTGGGCATCATATTTGATAGGTGATAAAATGCATCATATTTGATAGGTGATAAAATCACTGCTATTATCAAGTGTGAATTGTCACTGATATACACTCTATCATCATGTACTAGTGTCTGAACATATTCAAAGATAGTCACCATAATGCTGTAGATTTTAAGGCAGTGGACGAGAAATTCGCTGCTATAGGCATAGTTTGGCATGATTGCAATAGATGCCTTAGATTCCACTGTCTTATGTGTTACACTAGTAGGTAATCACCATGTTGATATAGGCCTTATTTAATTCATATTCAAAATTAGGTATGAGTGTACATACCATAGTAGTATTATGATGGTAAAATAGCCAACGACGTCCTCGAACTATCGCCTAAAGGTCAACTTCGTCCTCGAACTATCGAAAAGTCCAAATTGGTCCTTCAACTTCACATTTGCGAGTCATTCTCGTCCCTAGTCTGATGTGGAGTGCCACATAAACATGCCATGTCATCGGAGTGCCACATAAACATGCCATGTCATCAGTCACGTGTAAAATGTCATGTTTACCCTCGTTACATCTAAAAGGCATTCATCCCCTCCACTATCGAATCCACCGACTCGAGTTCCACCTCCTAATCCCGGCAGCGCCGCCCGCACCTCCTACTTCGGTGTCACATCCTCCGACTCTGTGCTCCACCTCCTGCTGCTCCTCACCAGCGTGGCCACAGCCTCCCTGTCCTGCGGTGGCCTCTCCCGCATGCTGCCGCTTAATTCTTGCGGCGAATGCGGCAGCTCGCAAGGCCGCAGGGCGCTGGGCCTAGGGAGAAGCTTAAAACGAAGCCGCCGCAACTGCAAGTAGTACAAACTAGATTGTTGCTTTCCTGACAAATCGGATTGAATAATCCACTGTTGTGTTTTTTCCTTCTCTGACATTATACTCGGTTTGAAGAAGCGTGAGAAATCAGCAATTGCTCGTGAGGCAAAGAAATCATAACGTAGTAGTGAAATATCGTGAGCAATGCAATAAATTAAGCTGCTGCACACAGTAGGAGGATCAGCTGCCGACGGCGTTGTGGCTGGGAACAGGAGCACACAGCAGCACGAGTCAAAGAGGGACAAAGATGACATTTCGTATGTGGCTGGTGACATGGCATGCTGAGGGACGAAATTGACTCACAAATGTGAAGTTGAAGGACCAATTTGGACTTTTTAATAGTTCGAGGACGAAGTTGACCCTCCGCCGATAGTTTGAGGACTAACTTGACTATTTTGCCTATTATGATACTACCTTATGTATGGTCAATTTGAAATATGAATCGAGGTAATTACCAAAATAAAAGGCGGAGACCTTTAACAATTCCAAATTTTAATATATGGTATTCAATGCCAATTTTCATACATGAGAGAATCATGTTTAGCTTTAATTTACTGTTGTAAATTAATGATATTGGTGTTATGAATATGCAAAATAATGAAGGCAAGATGATTCTTCAATAAAATTAAGGTGTAATTTAATGAACAGTGCTACTGTTATATTTATATTCTTGTGGGAATTGATGACTTGATAGTCAAATTTTATACAATTGTTATTGTATATAGTATTTTGGATACATACTTTGAAGGTAATCATCATAAGATGTGGGCCTCTTAGTGATGGGCAAGTGACTTGCTGCCTAAAAGCCTGGTCTCGGGGCAAATAAATTCTTATATAACTTGATACAATTCTATGGAACTTATTGCACCCAGTGCCATGGGCTCCATCATTGTGTAGAACATTTTGGGATATACACTTTGTAGGTAATCATCATAAGATGTAGGCCTCTCAGCGATGGGCAAAGAAACGCGCCACTGCTGAGTTGCTGCGCTCCACCGTGGGGCTGCCCCCGCAGTCCCACACGCCGCACCGCTGCCGAGCTGCTGCTGCTGCACCACCACCGGGCTGCCCCCGCGCTGCTGCCATTGGGCTGCCCCTGCCAGGTTGCTGCACGCTGATGTCGAAGGCGGCTCCCCATCGCTACCGTGCTGCTTTGGACCTGATGCCTCGCACAAGCTCTCGGCAAGAAGTTGCGGCTTGATTGTTCTACTCTAGGGGCGTGTTTAAATCCGGTAAAAGGGTGAAAAGTGGTGAAAACTTTTTGCATTGGGCCGCGTGTACAGAGAGAAAAAATGAATTGACATGGTTATCTAGATGGAAAACTTTTTGCACTTTTTGTAAAGTTTGGTGGATTTAAACATGCCCGGTCTCCGGCTCGATTTTGTTTTGAGACGAGATGGAGAGAACAATGGTGCCCGAGCTTACGAGAGAAGGTTGGGCATTGCTTTTTTTTCACTACTACAAAAAACATTAACGGAGGCGGTTTTTTTGCATTAACGGAGACGGTTTTCGCAACCGTCTCTAAGCTGGGGTCTCTGTTAATCATCGATTAACAGAGACGGTTGGGAAACCGTCTCTGTTAATAAGCATTTACAGAGACGGTTTTGTTACAAAAACCCTCTCTGTAAATGCTTATTAACAGAGACAGTTTTGTTTAAAAACCACCTCTGTTAATAGTTTTACAAATTAAAAATAAGATTTTAAATACATTTAAAGATTTCAAAAAATCTCATTTACAACTAATTACATAGCTGCATATTAATTGCAGCACACAACATAAATACCTAATATAGCTATAGTTTACAATGCACAAATGTCATTCCAGAAATCAAATTGATCATACAACCCTAATTGTCAAATGACAAAATAGTCATGAGGTCTATGTGGGAAAGAGCACTGCTTGAAGGAGAATGCCTTCACAAATATAATTGTCTGCGAAAGTAATCAGAATGGTGTGTTCAGTTCCACTGTAGCATCAGGCAGGCAGAACTAACAAAGTTAAAACAAAGATGGCTGCCAGTGCTGCCAGTGCTGCAGAGCTTCCACAGTCTCCTCCAACTCCATTTGCTTCGCCTCGGCGGCCTGCAACGCCTGATGAGATAAAAAGAGGAGTTTAGAATTGTAACTGCATCCATGTCTGATGAGTTCAAATAATCTCTCTGCAAGCTCAAGGTGAGCCAAACACATAATACAGGATAGGATAAGTGTAGAAAGCTGAAAAGATACTAGAAGGAAGCAAAAGCATAACGAAATGAGAGCCTATTCAGGGATGGTAGGTTTCTTGTTCCATTGAACCTATGTTACCCCGATACTTCAACATGGCCCCCGTATCACGTATCCGATACACGTATCCGTATCCGCCGATACTCCGATACGTTCATATTACCTTTAGTTTTTCAGAAAAGTGACGTATTCGCGTATCCGTATCAGGCCGATACTGATACACGTATCCGTATCGGTGCTGCATAGCATTGAACAACGGCCAAAAACATATGTTCCTCTAAAGCACATGAATCTGAAAATGCACTATGCAGCCTATCAATCATACACCAATTCAATAAAGACGTCATTGCTAACATTGAGAGGGATCACAGAAAAATAAAAGATTAACAAAGCAAAAGCATTCCGAATAGTTGACAGGGGAGTTTTACCTAGGAATGAGCTTCTGACTGATATAATATTTACGCCATTCATGTCCCAAAAATGTGCAGAATAATCAGTAGGGGAAACAACTTACTATTTTTGTTCTCTCCTGGTCAGCTTCAAGGGATTTTATCCGATCGAAAGACTGCAACAGTACAAGTCCCCTGAAATTAATTATGAGAGGAACATTATTTTGCAAACAAAAATAGAAGTCCGAATTGAAAAGAAAAAAGAAGATAAGAATAGCATATAGGCAGAAATGACATATTCCTACATTCTGATTTGCAAGGTCCTGGCCAATAAAAACCATTAACCACTAGCTACATGGACAGACAGACAGCACATACACAAACCCCTGTAAAAAAAAGTATTGCAAAAATTTTACACGTTGTAAATTTAAATAAAACACTAGCTTGTCAACAAACAATAGGACATGCAAACAAAATGGATAGAGCACATACACTAAACCAGGGAAGCATAAAAGAAAAAACAAGTAACTAGAAACTGTTTTGGAACTAGCTTGCACTGAATAGTGGCCATATTTCTAATTTAGAGGGAACACATTATTCATGTTAAAGTCAGATTAACACATACAACTTTGCATGCCAACTCTGCAAAGTGGCAGTTCTAGTTACAGTAAGAAACATACAACCTTCCAATTGCTTATTGTCTAGACTTAAAAAAATATTTTTACTTTTCTAGTAATCTAGTAGTAATATTACTAAGTAGAGGTTGATAATTGATATAGTTCAGATTTCAAATAAAGAACCCACATGTTCAAATATTCAGTCTTTCAGATATGTATGTTTGCAATTTGTGAGGTAAAGTCATTGTCAATCAGAGTCAAAGTCTCATGGTTCAGACTATAGAACTACATTTCAATCTTCAGAGCATCATTCCAAGGAAAAAAAGTACAGAACAATTTTTGTGTTTCATCTTTCAAAGACTAAGAGCATTACAACTTCATATGCTCATGTCAGGTTTAGTCAGTTAAAGCATTATGGTTCAGAGTTTGCATAACAAGTCAGAGCATAAAGCATAAATCACAACACAAGCAATCATCCTATCGTCCAACCTTTGAAGCAGTCAGACGGCATACCTTGGTGGCATTTGGTCGAACAGGTTGCTTGCATCCCTTGCCGCTAGATCTTGGACCTGCAATGGCCGCCAAAGTTAGAAGGGGATGGAGTAATCAATATACAAAATAGAACAGACATTAGTGTAGTTGTTCCACACCTCGATTTCCAACTATGCAGCCACGAATTTCAACCTCATGTGGTCAATCCTCTATAACGGGATCTAAAGCAATTTGGGGATAATTTAGAAAACAAATCGGAGACAGAGAGAGAGAAATAGACGAGGGCAAGAGAAATAGACGAGACCTGTATAGCAGTGCGGCCTGCTCTCCACGCCGCACATTGACCCCGCCGTCGCAGAGGATGGTGCAGAGGAGGACGCTTGCGCTGGGAAGGGAGGAGGGCTCCCATGCTGTGGAGGGCACCCTGTTAGATGCATGGAGGCCCGGAGCAATGCGCCTCGCTGCCGCTAATAGCTCGAGATGCGTCTTCTACTGGAGCTCGCTTCGCCACCTGGATCCCTTCCCGCCGCACCACACGTCAGGGCCTAGAGCTTGCCCTGCTAGAGGACAGAGGAGGGGCTAGAGAGGGAGCCGAGAGTGGATTTGAGGAGGAGGAGCGGTAGGCAAATGGTAAAGGCCGAGGGGAGATAGAGGCGGATCTGAGAATGAGGGAGAGAGGGAGGCGGGGAAGGGGAGGAGGGAGGAGGACGAGCAGGTGGAGCGAACGAGATGGGGGCGCGGCGGGAGGTGGACGCCGGGTGCGTGCGGGGAAGGGGGGATTGTCGGAGGTACGACCATAGGCCCACACGGACACATGGATTATCTCCTGACAGAGTCGTACCAGGCGTGAAGAACACGAGTAGAGTACTGCAAGGATTCTTCTCGTTATGGAAACTAGTCGTATGACTTGTAAACTACTCGAATTGGCCTGTAAAGCACTCTCCGAGTAGTAATTGGTTAGGATTCTACTTAAAACCGAACCGACCTTGTAACCCTGCCCGCCGTGTATATAAGGCTGGGCAGGGACCCCCTCCAAGAACAACCAAGTCTCTCAATACCAATCACCACACAGGACGTAGGGTATTACGCCTTCTAAGCGGCCCGAACCTGTCTAAATCCTGAGTCTCTTTGCCTTTGCGTTCCTGATCTCGGCGAAACCCACTTGAAACTCTACTACCTCGGGATACCCCTCGGTAGGATCGACGGTAGAACACCGACATCTGGCGCGCCAGGTAGGGGTTTTCTTTGAAGATCCCGTGGAGAACGCAATGGTGACCTACATTCAAGCTGAAGCGCCTCAGGAGGGCACAACGTTCCACTTTGGCTCATGGGTCTACGTCGCCGACGGCTCAGGTGGCTTCTACAGCTACATCGAGACACCTGTGGAGCTGAAGCAGGAGCAAGCGCCCATCGTGGAAGATTTGGCCGAACAACTTGGCGAGATCACGCTCGCGGACTTGATCCGCGGGCAAGAGTCCGAGTCAATTACGACTTCGGAGAAGCAAACATCCCTCCCACCCCAATTCCCGTTTGGACTCCGTAATTCGACCCACGCATATTGTGAGGCGTTACGGAGCCAGTTCGAGTCCGTCATGGACTCGAAGCAGGACGTCCCAGTCCGAGTCATGGCAGGACACGCCAACTCTCTGAGCCAAGCGGTCCTCGAATGCCACTTGGACTCGGACGAGGAGATACTAGAAGACGATGGCGAACACGACCTCGTGATCTACGTCACGCCTGAAGGAAGATCAGTCTACCAAAGAGACAGGATCCCACGGGACGTCTACGAGTCCCGCCATATCTTTGTACTCTTTGGGTCTGAAGCTACTGACGACCTGCCGTTCCAGCACGGCACACCGCTGCTGCCAGAAGAGGAAAGCTCTACGGAACTCGTCACCCCAAGCTCCAGCGACTCTGTCGAACCCAATCGACAAGTCTTCATGGCTGGCGCAGCAGCAGCTGGTGACGTCGACAACGACCCGCGCTACGCTTTTGAGCTAGAAGGAGATATCTCTGCGAACGAAGACGCACCCGCTGGCGAATCCGCCCAAGCAGCCATGGACAGAGAAATCCGGAACAAAAGGAGGGCTCAGCGCCGCCTAAACGCTCGCAACCGCGTCATGGCCGGGCGCAACCTCGCTCAAGAGTTCGCACGAGTGGCACGCTATGACTCTCCTATGGCTAACGACATGGAGATTGCCTACCATGTCCGCAGCCTGCCAAGAACCCCAGAGACGGCAGCTGCACTCGAAAGGATCAACGACATGATCCGCACTCTCGACAAGGCCATCGCCGCCGCACCATCGCGCAGTGAAGAAGTCGAAAGCAGCGGACGTCAAGCTCCCCGCGACAAGCATCGCCCACCGAACCCAAGCAGACTGGGAGAAGCCAACCGCGTAGAAGGCGCACCCCCACACCGGCTAGAGGATGATCGTCAACGAGGTGGACGCACTCATCGCAACGACGCTGCCACATCATCCCACAGGCCGGCACACAGTGCTGACCTCCGGCAAACCATCAATGCCAACCGCGACGCGCGCTCCATCCTTGAATCCCAGAGGCGTGATGAAGCCCGGGGGTACAGGGAAGAAGATGACGAGTACCCAATGTTCTCCAGGGACATCCGGATGGCGGTTTACCCGCAACCCTTCAAACCAGTCGGCTTCGAGAAGTACGCCGGCAAGACCTCCCCGAGTCGTGGCTGCGCATCTACTCTACGGCTATTGAGTGTGCGGGTGGCAACACTGCCATCAAGTGAAGATACTTCCCAATGGCACTCGAGCCCGCTCCACTCACATGGTTCGAGAACCTGCCACGACGCTCCATCGACTCCTGGGAACGCCTGAAGAAGATTTTCGTGTCAAACTTCCAAGGCACATACAGTCGCCCCAGGACTCGACACGACCTCGCCATGTGCACGTAGCACAAAGGAGAAAGCGCGCGCGACTACATGCGCCGCTTCATGGAAATCAAGACTCTGGTGGTGGATGTCTCTGATCGCGACTGCATCAACTTGTTTCAAAACGGCATCACCAACAGGTTCTTTGACAGGCAATTTGGCCTGCAATTTGACTCTGGACGCCCTGCGTGACCAAGTCGAGACGTGGTCTGAGCAAGAAGACCGCGACCTAGAGAAATATGGCCCTCCCCAGGGTAGGGAGAGGCAAAACAACAAAGGCCAGCAGGGCTCCCAGCACAACAAGCGCAAGCCAGACGACACAGTCGCAACTCTGGAGACTGGCATGCGAAGCCAAAAGAAGAACTACCCCAGCAAGAGCGACGTTGAGAAGATCATGGACAGGCCGTGCCCAATGCACCCAAAGCATAAGCACACCATGGGCCAGTGTTATGATCTCCAACACATATACGCCGAGAAGGATCGAGAGAACAAGGCCAAGAAGAAGACGGCAAGGGAACCACTCGATCCTGAA